>WAAG01059278.1:21948-73311 GCA_013390105.1 Tichodroma muraria | reverse complement strand
TTGTGCAAAGCGTTTGACACTGTTCCACACAAGAGCCTTGTCTCAAAATCAGAGATGTGGATTCGGTGGAGGACGCTCTTGGTGGACAAGCATCTCCTACATGAGGAGGGTATCAGCAGCTTCTCTGACACGGCAATGCCATGAGCAGACTTCACGTGGGTTTGGATTCCAGACTATGAAAGATTACTTATGGTACTTTAGAGCTAATCAAGAACATGCTAATGTAAGCATGAATTTTTAAAACAAGTTAGTATATTTTCAGTGTAAATGGAAGACAGGCTTGTAAAGTTCACAAGTCAATCAATTTTCTGTTTCATTTGGTACAGTAAAAATGTGAATCTCAAGGAGAATTCTAGGAGAGAATAAGGCTTGTATATATATGTTATTGCCACAGAAAGGTTGGGAAGACTCCATTACATTTTCCCTTGAAATGTAGGGCTGAAAAACATTATATTTATGACAATGCATCAAAATCCATCTCCCTAAACTATTTCCTTGTGCCACCACGAAACCCCTTAAGCACAGCAGTGCTTTTAAGAGCACCAGCAGAGATGCTGCAATGGCACATGGCAAACTTCACTGCACTGCTTTTCCTCTTCAGCCAGCACAGAGCATTTGGTCACTGTGACAATGGAAAAAAAAGAGTTTCCCATTATTTTCCCCACTGTTCTGGGTTCCAAGCCACCACTCTCCTAGAAAAATTAACACCCTGTAATATCAAGAATGACAAACTGGGGTACTCTAGATGAATCTGAATTTCTCACTATTGGCATTAGTCCTGAGATCAGAGTGAAACCATAGACCAGAAAAGCTGCAAACTATGAGCCATCCAGAAAAAGAAACAGGACTTGTTACACAAATGCCAAATTATTTTGTAAACGATGTATTTTTAACGGCAATCCTGATGTCTATGGGAATTCTCAGCGTGGGGAGAGTCAAATGAATCTGTTCTCAGCACACATCTGTCTGGCACTGGGCACCAAGTTTCACCACTGGCTCTTCTACAAGGACAAATGTTGTGTACATAAAAGCATCCTTTTCTAACCCCTGACAAGTTACAGTGTGCAGTCATAGCACATAACAAATCATGAAACTTGGATGGAGAAACACTACCAAACAAGGGACTGTACATGGAAAACCCAGAAACAGACACACCCAAAGACATCAGGCTGCTTCTGGTGGTAGGTGAGCCACTCCATAAATCTACACTCAAGGAGAGAAGCAGACAGTCCCACTCAAACATGAAAATGCCATTTCTCTGTTCAGGGCACTCACCAGCTCTTTGTCTTGAAGTTCTGTTTCCAGTTCCTGGAGACGTCTACTCAACTGTGCATTTCTTTCCTTCTCTTTATTTATTTCATTGCACTGCTCCTCCAGTTCTTCAATCTTTAAGAAATGTCAGACATTAGGTGAAATCTTTTAAATTTCTGAAAATCTGGGGCAGAACACATCTGATGAAATGGACATGGGATCTGTTTCCTAAATCACAGCATTTGATTCACTGCAAACAAATTATCACTTCTTTCCTTTAAAAGAGTCAATTCACACATCCACTAGGAAACCCTGGGTCTGTATTTATTCTCTCTTACAGTCTCTTTTGTAAGTACTCATGAACACACAAAACACTGAGCTGCTAAAGTAAGTGGAACTAGGGGATAAAGTCTGCACTTCACTCCTATGAAGCTAACACAAGGCTACAAGGAATGGGTTTTCTTAACACAACAAGGAGAAGAAATCTCTTGGGGATTGCTTATTATTCTAGCTGGTGTATGAGGGACACAACATCAAAACTTTGGGGGGAGAACCAGTTCAGAGCAACATCTGCTGCTTTGTTCTCTCGCCCAGGGATGTACTTTGCTCTCTCCAAACCTCCTGCTGCCAGCTCTGGACTCAGATCCCAGGAGATGCACTTCCCACAGGCCAATGGACCAGCTCATTAAAGCACGTACTTTAATTCTCAGCTTCGTGTTGCTCTGGGATTATAACTTCCCTCATTTGAAGGTAGAGTGATATGCGAAAAATTCTGACCCAATTAATAAAGGAGAAGGAACTTCTCAGGACACTGCAGTGCTGCAATGTGAGCATTGAGCAAGGAACCTACTTGGGGGAAAACCTCAGGAAACCTCCCTGTATAGAGGAAGCACATTATACAGACAGTGTTGCTGCACAGTCTGGCTGGTCACCAGCATGATGACTTTGAAGAGGCAGCAAGGTGGTATTTTAATAATCTCTTCTCTAGTACAGTTACTGGGATGTGGCATGTGTTGATGAGAACAATTTTTCCCAACAACAGTACAGAAAGGGAAATTACTACCTTGCAAATTATTATTTTTCCCACAACATACTGTTCCAGTCTCTCACTTTCCCACAAGAGGCTGGATATAGGAACCCAAATTACGTAACAACTAATATGTAACATCATTTAAAGCAGCTCTGGTTTGATCTCTGAGTTAGCACTGTGCACCCATAAAACACAAGTGAATAAACAGTGAGTATTGGCCTCAGAAAAAAAAAGTTTTTCCACAAGGATTTTCAGTGCCAACAAACAACCCAAACCACCTCCAACACCGAAATACTACTTGCAGCCTACTGACACACAAAAAGACATAAAATTCCTTCCCTCTTCAAAAGCAAACACTAAACAAAAAGATATCTTCACCAGACTGATACAATCTGATTTCTACTTCAAATGTCGCAGTGATCCATCTAAGCAGCAGGAAGAGGATCCAGCTTTTCCAAAAAGCATTTAGGATGAATAGGGTGAAAATATCCCTGCAAAAGCAGTGCTCATGGAAACCAGGATGCCCCGTGCCAGGATGCCCTGTGCCCATAGGCACAGATAGCACAGCATTATCTGAGAGAAGGTTCTAATGACTGCTCTAAGCCTAGACTTCACAGATTTAAACCTCTGAGTTGTCTGCTGTAGCCGTTGCTAACCCTCCATCTTATGCAAGTGAGAAACGTGCTCAGTAATGAAGGGGAAAAGGCTTTTGATGATGCCTGTGGGCAGGTTTCTGGGTGAGATATGCCAGGTGTTAGTGCTGGAGGACCCAGCTCACAGCCCACAGGGCTGAGGAAATAACTCACATTCTCATACCCCTGCATGCTGCTGGGATTTGCTTCTGACACTGAGTGGTTCCCAGGCCAGGCTCCTGTGGGTAACCGGGCCACAACCTCGCCTTCTGCTCGTCCATATCTGGCAGTATTTAAGTGAGCTTTGAAAGGGATATGCTACAGCAGCCCCACTTTTAGAACCTTTCTGGTTTCTCACCCCAGCCAGCAAGCCCTGCTGACACCAAGTGTCCCAAATCCCGAAGGAGGGAACTTCAGGTGGCGTGGCAGCTCCTCCGCTCGCTCCCTGCCCGCTGTGTGCCGAGGGAAGCAGCCGCCGGAACCCCCGCGCACCTCCCTGTCAAGGGCCAGCTCCATCTCCTAACACGCGCAGCGATCCCAAAGAAAGGGCCCTGGGGGGAGCGGCCGGCTGGGGGGCGGCTCTCCTGCGGGTGTGTTCTGCTACCTTGCCCCTCAGCTGGTCGTTCTCCTCCTTGCAGGCTGAGAACTGCTTCTTCCAGTGCTCGATGCTGGCCGCAGACTCCTGCAGGGCTGTGGACAGCCGCGCGTTGCTCTCCCGCAGCGACTGCAGCTCCGTCTCCCACTTCTTCACATTGGATGAACTGAGAAAAACAGGACACCATGAGGTGGCTTCACCTTGTATTCCTGTGAGTTGTTATTCTTTACCTGTCTGCAAACTCCCCCACCGCAGTGTGTTCACCATTAATTTGTTGCAATAGGGGGAAGAGCACTCAGATGTGCGTAATTGCCTTTAGCCATTACATGCCTACGGAGAACAAAAGCATTAATTTGACTGCCTCTGTCAAAACAAAGGGATCTACCAACTCCAGCAGCAGTGGCCTGTGTCTGGAACCAAGGCTCTGCTGCCAGAGCAGGCTGTAGGGTCCAGCTGCCCATTTCCAGACAGGGGTCTCACCCTGGCAGTGGACGGTCCCCGTCACCTCCTGAGCCGTGTGGCTGCAGCATCTGGGGCTGGGCACCTGGCACCCCTGCAACACAGCCACTCTGCACATCTGCAGATGGCACAGCAATTCCGAATGGAAGATTTCATGGCATGATCTATATTTGAATTTATTTTAATGCTGAGTCTTAACTATAAAAGTGTTACATAATGCTGCAGAATTAAACTACTCATTCCCCAAAGCTTTGAGCTGCAGCACAGAGCACAAGATTAGAGGGAGAATGGGAGAAAGGCTTTGAAACTCCCTGTGTGCTACTTGCTGCCTGCCTGTGGAGGTGTCTTCAGCAAGAGGAATGAGCTAACATTACTGTTTGAAACTGGTTAAGCTATTGAAATGTCAATAAAGAGAGATGTTGTACTTCAAGCATAATACATGCAACCTTGGAATTGCTCACTGGATAATGCTGCTTACAGTGATGCTTTGTTTTTAAAATATCTTTTAAAGAGTAGCTTGATCTTGTTAGTTTTTCTTTCCATTCACAGATACACATTCACATGCAAGAGGCAGACAAGGCAAGATCCCAATAGAGAATTAGTCTATTTTAATGTTATAACTTTGCATATTGCAACGCCTGTATTTTCACTACAGCTGCAAATTACTCTTCTCAGCATTTTCAAATTATTTATCAAAGCAAATAGCAAAAAACGTGATTTCAAGGAGCTCTGTCCACAATTTAGAAATATCCCTTAAGACTTCCAAGCACTCTGATGAAATTCTACTTCTCACTTCAACTTTTTATGGTTGAGTTCATTCCCTTTCATAATTTTAAATATCCATATCTATTTTCATCAAAGTAAGTGTAGCAAACTCAAAGAGGAAGAAAGATTGCCTTCACACGATTGCTCCCCTATGGCTTTAATGTCATTTCTGTAGTTCTAAAACTTTGTGAAAGAAGATGGTTATAATAGTTGGCATCAGCAGAATAAATGAAATGGGAAATATTTTTCAACTGGACACCAGGAGGTACTTGATAAAATCTGTTCATTCATCCATTCTGCGGCACCATTTTAAATTAATTACAATCTGAATAATTTCTGTTAATATCATTATCCGTCAGATAATTACAGCACACTTTTCCAATGCAATTTAGGTTCTACAGGAACTTCACCTTTGGGCTAGAGCAATTTTTAATTTATCATTCTCAGATTTGAGATGTGCCTCAGCAGGGCCACCGTGTGATGCCTTCTCGTCGTCTGTGCCATTCACACTTGAAGCTCGAGTGGAAGATGGTGTTTCACGTCCAGACTCCTGCAGCACAACACACAAACGAACACTGGGTGTCTCCTGCATCTCCTGCAAGACCACAACACCAATTTCTTTGTAATCTTGATCCCACACCACTCGGCTGAGACCTTGGCTCTCCTGGCAGAACAGTGGTAACACACACATACCCTTTTCATCTTGGCTGCAAAGCTGGTCTGTTTAAAAAGAATGGAAAAAATTACAGTGATACACAAATGGAAGTTTAAAGCGTTCAAAACTTTAAAAAAGTTTTTTTCCTGATAAGGCTTGTGTTTTCTAAAAGTTCTTTGGTTTCTTTAAGATAATGAAACAATGCAATACACAAAGTACAAACAAACAAACAAACAAAAATAATACTGCTCCTCCAAAGACACACTATTCACACACTGCTTGGTGCAGACCACCAACAGAGAACAAACAAAGTGAACTACAAACACCATGACCAAAGTCTTTACAAAATGAGTATCCAAAGTCAGCCACTCAGATTGATATTTATGGGCCCCGCAAATGGGGGTGGTTGTAAGACTAAAACCATTCAACTGCTTTTTCTGATCATTCATCCGAATTCCTCTCTGATCAAAATCTGTCTAACTTTCCTCCAAACATTAGCCCAGGCCAGGAACACCTGCGGAGCAGGGTTCCCTCTTACCTAACGCAATGCACACGAAAATGCAGCCAGCCATGTAGAGAGACTGGACAACACTCAACTTCTTCAGTGTGTGGGAAACCCAGACCTCGCTGGACACGGAGGCACTGGGTGGTCCAAGGTGTGCTGCCTAGGAGAGTGGGCTGTGCAGATATACAACACAGGCTTCTTCCAACCCCCTAAAGCACTGCCCTGACCCCACACCACAGCTGCCCACCAGTCACCCTCGGCAAGGGAACGCTGGACACAAAGTCAGGCAAACCAAATGCCCACAGAAGTGGGTTGGAGAGATGACAGAAAGAAGGCTATTGATGCATCTCATTTACTGTCTGCTGAAGCACTACACTGACTTACTTCCCAGTGACTCAAACTATGTTTAACAGTACAAATCAAAGGATGTATAGCTTTCCCTGTTACTAAAAAAGTTGTAACAGCTCAAGGACTGCTGAAAAAAATTAGATTTAAATGAAAGTAAAGGGCATGGAGGGATGAAAAATATTCCTCTGACAATGCTTATGTCCAGCAGCTGACAATTACCTTCAGCAATCTTCATTTTATATACTTTAAGCTGGCTGCCAAAAGCTGGCACAATCCATTTGAAAATTTAACTTTAAATTATTTATCCTGTATGTGTACCAGTATTAAAGCTAAATTACAAACCTGTGAATGATTGCTTGAAGTCTCAATTTTCTCTTGAGATCTGTCTCTTGCAAGTTTGGCAGCTTCTTTTACTTCTTGGAACTTCTCTGCAAACTAGAAAAAGTATGAAAGATATTTATTAATTTATCATCTATTAAACCATTAAGATTCTTAACTTCATATGGTGTAGATGTCCAAAAGTGAACAATTTTATTAATGTAAATTTTTTGGCAAGAAAAAACATTTTAATTCTTCAGCAGAATAGTTCTTCCAAAAGAAACGTGGGTGTTTCTATAAAAGGGATATCTCTACAACTCTGGCCAACCACAGTAAAAGCCCATGGGGGAAAAGGAGCATTTGGTGTCTCCTGGTTTGATTTGGTTCTGTTTCCTCCCCCTTCTCTGTTTCACCTGGTGTTGACAGCATATTAAAGATGAAAGTACTAAAGACATATGTTTAGATAAAAATATTATCAATGTCTTCTATTCTAACAACAAGTGAATTCAATTAAAGAATGCAAATAAGTTCATCTCCAGGAAGTAAGCAAGGGATTATCAAGACATAGGAAAAAGGAGAAGAAGGTAGATCTCAATGTATGATGGAGTCATAAGAAAACACAGCTTTTCTGCTCTAATTTTTTTATTACTTTCAAAAATAAAAGTAGAAGACTTCAGATAAAGGCTTGAATGCTTCCTGTAAGAGGGATATATCAGACTGGGGGAGGTGAGAGGAAGGAAAGATAAAGATGGAAAGTAACAATCCCAACTTCTATGAGTTGCTGTAGGACATCTGCTCCAAGCCAGCCTGGCATCTTTGAAATACAAGTATTATCACAGCCAGTCAGGGTTGCAGGGCTTCAAACACTTTAAACAGTGTTTAAAATTTTAAAAAGAAGATTACAAAGGTGGAAAAAAAGGTATAATACCTAATTTACTTTTAAAATTATGATGTCTCCACTGACATAGAATAGGTAACTTTATCTTTCAGCTAAAATTGCTTGGTCTTGCTTGCCTGCCTTCTGAGAAACTTAAAATGCTAGAAGACATTTTAAAAGTAAAAATATAAACAGATGTATTTATTGCACAGATTATGACAAAAGGATTGCCATTATACCCTTGGATGATTCAGAACACTTAGAAAAAACTGTAAATAAAAGCATGAAAAAACCATCCAATTTTACAGTTGAAGAATAGAAAGAAACATTATTCACTTAGTAATCTTGCCTTCTAACTTTAGATTTACAATAGGTATTCAGCATGTTCTCTCAGTAAAATGCTGAGACTGTAGAGACCGATTAAACAAATCTCCTCCATCTGGTCTAAAAGAGATCTGGATTTCCATGTGGAGGCACGCGTGTTTTGTGTAACACACACAAATGGTGATTTCCAGCAAACGCACACACACGCCATAGTTACATCCCAGGGACGAGCACATGCTCAAAGGTGGGTGACTTTGTGGGTGCACCCTGGTGAACGGGGACGGAGCGCTGGGATCCAGCTGCTCCCCTCACCACAGCGGACACTGCACACGCAAAGCGCGTGCCCTTGGGTGGCAGCAGTTGCCATCTGATGGCATTGCAGTCACCACACGCACAAATGACTTGATTACCTCTCTGGCACTCCACAGATCGTTAAGAACAACCACATTGCATTTTTGCCTTTAGTGATTTAACTCTAACTTTACACAAAGCGTCTTTCCCGCTGTGACAGAGCAGCTATAACCAGCTGATTATTTCTAAAATATTATATCAATAGTAAGTTCTGCATTTGTGTTTCTTGCGGATAGTATAAGGCTGTTTTGAGTCTGTCTTTTATAATAAATCTTTCTCTTTTACGCTAAATCTCTTCATCTTATGTATGAAAAATTTATGAGGGTTCTTCATGGACGATACGAAATATGAACAGACAAAAAGAATTGGAAGTGATCTATCAAATTTTATTTTGCAGCTATCTTCGTAAAGCACACAGGAGACTGCTGTGAAAAATTATCTGAGCTGGGAAGAAAAGGACATTTTTCCACATTTCCATAATAAAATTGAGCAACGCTAATCTTAATACTAACCCAATAATGACCTCATTGCATAAATTATTTCAGTCATGTCTCTAGTTCACCAACACATGTATTAAACACATTTGCATTTAGAAAAAGTGATTGCTGTTCTGAGAGGTGCAATGCCAGCCCCAGCTCTGCAGCACTGCAACACCCATTGCACAGGAGCAGAGCAGGAGGTTCTGGAGCCACCCAGAGCTCGAGGGTTTCTGAGAGTGTGGCACAGCCAAATCACCAGGAGAAATCAGAGCTGATTTCTCTCTAGTAACCAACTGCTTCTGCCCCAAACACAAGTAATTGGCAAATAATTGGTACCACAAAACCATGCCCTTCCTCCAAGGTCTAAGTTGACTTTGAGCCATCAAACCATTACAACAAAAGGGAGTGCTTAATGAATGTCAAAGTCCTAATGAAAAAGTGCATTCAGTAAATGAAAACTTGGTTAAGTGTGGTCTCATGGGGCAGTGAAAATCTAAACACCCAAAACCAGCTACAAGAATTCATAATGTTTCTTCTCCTCCACGCTTACCTAGTGGCAAAGTTCCCAAAATCAGCAAAAAAAAACCACCCAAAGAAAACTGGAGTAGGAGAGATGCCAGCTGAATACCACCCCAACAGTCCATCATGGATTATAGGATGTGTCTTCCCACGCCCCAGGAAGCTGTGTGACTAAGCTACAATATGGAGAAGATTTGCTGTTACCAACACTTGTGAAGCCTTTGGGTCAGTCAGATGCAGCCATGAGCACTGCTTGATTAGGAGTCTTGGCCAGTGAAATTTAATGGGGACTCGAGGGTGCTACTGTGCATTGCACAAATTATTTAAAGGCTGTTCAAATCCACAGTCAGTTTGTCACCAGGAGAAATATATATATATTCAAATAGGCCTCCTTAGCATTTTATACATTAAAAAGCATGATTTTGTAGGCATAAATTTTAAGCTCCTGGTCTGGCATTATATTTTATGTCTCCTACTGACAAATTGTGCCAGTATCGGATGAAACAGCTGCTCCCACCCAAAGCAGGCTCATAAATATTTCATCTCCCTCTCGGTTTGCAGAAGGCTGGGTGATGTGAGGCCCCGGGGGAGCACTGCTGTGCCGTGACCCACAGCACACACGTGCTCTTCCCATGGTTCTCCCGGGATGAGCCCTCAGCACGGGGCAGGTGGGCTCCCAACAGGACTATTTACCCCAGAAAGTGCCCAGTAATTTGCTCTATCCCAGCCAGTGCATGTCCAGCTCTGATGCCAGCAGGACCAGGGGCTGTGCTGTGTGCTGGGGCAGACTCTGCCCCAAGCTTGCTGCCCTGCAATGCAGTGACTGGCACATGGCACACATAAAGTGCAAGAGTGCAGAGATATAAAGTCCAGGGCTTCCCAGGGGCCAGAGGCAGCTGCTTTATGATGTGCAAAGTCTGGCTTTACTGGGTTTCTCACCCGTATAAATCCTTGTCCCTTTATGCCCTTGACTACCTGCAGCTCCTCATGTATAGCGCGGCTGCCTCATAGCACCCTGAACGACAGCAGAAATCTTCCTTAACCACTCTGTGTGCAAAATTCAGCACACCTGTGCAGCACCAGCCCTGCCTTTTCACACCCCCACACAGTCAGCTTCCTGTGATTCCTGCCTCAGTTTGGCTGCACCAAGTTTGAACAATGCCTGGAGACCTTTCTGAGGCAGGGGGGGAAGCGGGGAAAGAGGGGTCAGCCAATCCTGCAAAAGGGGAAAAGGACCCTGAGTAGGACACCAGCTTTAAGCCCTGGGATTCTCCCAATCAATGTAAATGGTAATTAGGTTACTGGGTCACGGACCGCAGTTTTCATTAATGGCTCATGTTTAATTTGAACTGCTTTTCCCTACAGGTATGGATTAATGCTTTAAGTATCTCAAGAGAAGCAAAGCATTAGAATGAGGCAACATCTTTTATTAGGCCAAGCAATATACTTAAAAATGCAGGCATTTCTAGGCATGCTAACCTCTTCTCCTGCCTCATTATTTTCTGTTACTTTCAACAGACATTTTTCAGCTTTATTTATTTATATTTATTTTAAGCCAGGGCTATTGATCTCTGGTTTAGGGGAGTTTTAGCATGCCCTTCCAATTCCTGACTAAGCACTTCAACTATTTCCCGTAAAATAGGCAAGCTTTAATTTATATCTTTTATAAGAGTATAATGATATTAACATAAAATGAAACTTGATTTTACTATTCCCAAAACACTTATATAGCTGTAATCTCACTCTCAACTCTGATCTTTCTTACTAATGGCTCAATAATTAAACTGAGAAGCATAGACAATAAGGGAGTATCTTTGTCCTATTGCTTTGCATGGTGGTAATAAACCAGGTTTCTTATATTTTTCAGCTAGGTAACTGTCAGAGTTTTGTTTTTTTTCCTTTTTCAGAAGATCATCTCAAGCTATTTTCAGAAGTGCTCCCCTTAAGCTCACTCTCAATATTCTGATCAGAAAAAGTCTTTCTGCTGATTTGGAAAGCCTTTCATAAAAGTAGAGGGCTGTATTTTGGGCAGTGGGCTCTTCAGCAGATCATGCAGTGCAAACAAATGTGCAAAATGACCTGGAAAGAAACACAGCTGGGGCTGATGCCCCTGCACCCACCCACAGGACATGTTACTCAGAGTGCCTCTAGACTGGCCACGTGAACACTGACAAGTTGATACCAGCAACGCATTTCTTCTGAGTATGCGTTTGATAAGGTCTGCAGAACTTGATAAAATTTCTCTGATTAAGGCACAAGGTCCTCCAAATGTACCTCCTGCCTTACTACAGTGAACCAGTGCTTCATTATATTATTTACCTCTCTTCTTCTGAGCCAGACTCAGCACCACCAGCTCCACATGGCACATGGTGCATGTTTAGCCCCAGTCTGCCACTGAGGCACTGCGGGGTCTCGTGTCATGTTGCAGAGGTGTAACTTCAGTAATCCAGGATTAAAAATTACTATACAGAGGTGCTAATTCTCCCATTCAGTTGCAGTTCAAAGGTTCATTATATCGTGCAATTCAGTTCAAAGGTTGCATTATATCACGTTTATCTGTTATTCAAAAAAATTATTCCCCTAGGTCCATTTTCATCCTCCCCTATTCCCACACATCTTATTAGCTACTAGGAACACCTCTTTGCCCCAGGACTGAAGAATATGCTAGGTGAAATGAGCAGTCCTGTACACCTGAGTAAGCATCATAAAACATAATCATTTCCAGCAACTCATTTTTAAACAAGCTTTGCACATCATGCCTTTATCGTCCTTGGAAAACAGATTAATGCCACGGCACTTTTATGGGCATCCCAAGTCCAAAAATAATTTAAAATATGAAAAATAAAATAACTTTTACCTTTAAGAAACACTTGCAAAAATGCAACTCTCTAGAAATTGCAAACACTTCTTAAGAAGGACTTATTAAAATAAATTCCTGTAACAACTCGCTTGATAGGGAAGTCCTTCTAGTGCAGTGCTCTGCCTTTGCTGCTTTAGACACCACAAGAAACACCACCTTCTTCTCCTGATCTTTTTCTTATTAAAGCACAGGAGAGGACAGCAACGTGAGAGCTGTGGCATGCCCAAGGACACCCTGCTGAGGTCATCCACAAAACCCAGTGCCAAGCAGCCAATGCTTCAGGAGTCAAGTATGTGTTAGATAAGTAGGGGTTTTTACCACATGAACAAACAATCATCTCAGCTGCTTGATAAGCACTTGTCAAGACCACTACTCCAATGACAGAGGAGTATTTTCAGGTGCTGGTTATTCAGAACAAGAGGCTGCTCTAGTCTTTACAAGCCTGCTAATGTACCCAGTCCCTAGTCCAGGGAAGTGTTTCATTAATACCAAACTCAGGATGAGGGGTTTGGTGCTAATGCAGAGGCAGTTTTGTCAGCAAGCCTGACATCAGCCCTCCCTGACTACTCATCCATCCCCTGCCACCAGCAGCACTCGCTGCCATCCCCAGACGTGGGTAATTCCAGAGATGAGCGACTGGCAGTGCTGAAGAGGACCTGCAGAAACACACGGGTTGGAGATGTGCTACTCTGCACTAACAAGGAGCAAGACAGCCTTTGCAGCAATCCAGCAAGCCCTGTTACCTTTGTCAGCTGCTGCTCGGAGGGGAAGCCCAGCCCAAACACAGTGTTGGCTCTGCTGTCTGCCCACTGCCCAAACTTCTGCGACGTTTTCGTGAAGGTCATGTTGGGGGTGATGGTGCTGTTTATGATCACCTGGTCACAGACAGAGCAAAAAAAGGAATTAAAACGTACAAGTCACATCGGAAATGCATATCCTAGCAACGGTATCATCCAAAGCAATTAGCAGTCTAAACTGGGAAATTGCTGTGTTCAAAAGATTTTTTTTTTTTCAAGACAAAACAGTTTTTCTTCTTGTCTTAATTCTTGCAGGAGTTCTGATGCTTTGTCTTGTTCTTCAAAGTACCATCACAGCCCTGCAGTTAAACATGGCTGCAAGAACATCACTGAACTCAAAGCAGGGTCAGGAGCCACAAAACTACCCTGGCAGGAATGCGGATGCAAAATCCCCTTTTTTTGCATTAGGAAGCCATACAGTCACTGCCCCAACAGACACCTGCTTGAGGCCTCCAAGCATGGCATCCATCAGTAACCCCTGAACTTAGAACTGAAGGGCAGAGAGATATTTCTGCATTTTTCCATCTGTCCTCAGGCCTCCACAAGTAGGATGCCAGAGACATATCAGAAGTTTAAAACAAAACCAGACAAAAAAAACAAGACAGGGAGAAGCTGATAGCTTAACAGTGAGTTTAACTTGGGAGGATGGTGAAGCACATCACCAGCAACACATATGCAGCACCAAATTTGGGCCTTGGAACAAGTATTTTCCCTCTTCACACGTGTTAACTAATATCGGCTTCATCACCAGCAACCTGAAAGCAACAGTGGTTCTTGTAATTAAAGAAATAGCCAACAAGAGGATGGCCAGTGGATGAAGTCTCTGAGGAACTTAGTGGAATCAATGTAAAATGTAATCTTGCTAAAATAAATGAGGTATATGTCAGTTCATTACAAAAAAACTTAACTTTATTTTCAAGATACATCATTATATGAGTCTAGCGACTTCTTCCCCTGGAAATTAATTCATGTACAATGTTCTTTCTGCTAGCAGAATAAGAGCTTTCTTTAGTAATGCGTACCATCATTTCCAAAATGCAAATTATGCAGTAATTAAGCCCAATCTGTGGGACAGTTTAATTAACATGATCAGGAAGTATCCTGGCAACATCATTTACTATGTATTCCAAGCAGTTTTTTCCTAAGATATCATTTACATTTAGCAAAAAGTGTGAATTAAATTTACCAGAGGAAGATCCTCACTTGCTTCCATCCCCTCCCTGACTTCAAACCACTGTGCTGACACTTCCATTTGCCTTCTTAAAAATTACTCAACTTATTTCCCTCTTTTTGCATCATCACTTTCAAATACCCCCCCACACACACACTGGAAGTTTCACAGAAGGATCAAGATAGAGGAGAGCCAGGTGAGTGGTACCCCTGAAACCGTCCTTGGCATGGGAAAAACCAGAACAAGAAAGGGGGAGAGGTGACCCTGGAACCAGCAGAAGTCAACACACTCTGTGCAGACAACACAGAAGTCGTGGCTGCTCCATCCCTGTAGAGTTCAAGGCCAGGTTGGATGGGGCTCTGAGCTAACTGGTCTGGTGAAGGTGTCCCTGCCCATGGCAGGGGACTTGGAACTGGGTGATCTTTGAGGTCCCTTCCAACCCAAACCACTCTGTGATTCTGTGATCAGTTTTCAGGGTCAACACGTCTTGAGTGGACAGTGCACAGGTAGAGGTATGAGCAAAGGTGCACAGATGTGTTCTCCTCCAGCTAAGTTGTGCCATAGGAACCACCAACATAAAATCTAAGTGTCATTTCAGTAATGTAAATTAAAATAAAATCAGAGATTTTATGTAGGGGTTTGACACAACACAAAGGGACTGTGATAATACAAGGATTGCATGGTACAGAGAGTCAAAAGAACAGGAGGAAAAGCTACCACCAACCCCAAAAATCAGAGTGCTTTTCAGAAATTTTAAAGAAAGTGCTATATGTATATTTCTATTTAAAACAAATCTTACATCAGACAGATGAACCACTTACAAATGTCTAGCTTCTCAAGTTACAGAATTTATTTAAAAAAAAATATTCCCAGAAATTTCAAGTCAGAGAAAGTATTACTTAGACACCTGGGGGAAAAAATAATAAAATGACCGGTTTGATTGAAAGGCAAAAGTTTCACTCACTGATAGCTGACCCTGAGAAGAATAAAATTCCTCCATACCTCCTACAATAATCATTGAAAAAATAAAAAAATACCACACTAAAGTTATCTTTTACAACACAGTTCAATATTGTGAATAAATGAATAATATGTGATAAAAGGAATAATGAAGGCTGCAAACTGTAAACCAAGGAACACCTTATGGAGCAATGAAATGCACTACATTAGCTGAGCACCTTAGAAGTTAATTTTTTTCTACGGCCAGTAGAGAATCCAAGGAAAGATTGTGGTGAGCACACACCTCCGAGAAACTGACAGTTCATCTGTTAAATTTATAATAAGCTGCTATTAGTGAAACTGCCTGGAAGCTGTCTCTACCTTTCCCCTTAAATCCTCTTCTGTCAGTCAGGCACTTCAGAAATGTTTCATTCCTACAGAGAAGTGAAAACCTAAGTAGAAGCTTAGGAGATTAAATCAGAGCTCATGTTTCTATGAGTTCAGAGGAGATGGATGCTGCAGGTCCATCACGCTTACTCCCCCACTCTTCCTGTCCATCCTCACCCCATCTGCCTGTACATTCACTTCCCCACAGACCTGGCCATCATATCAGAGCACTGACACTCCACTGGCAAGGGAACAATCACTTTGGTTGTGTTTAGAAGAAAGAAAGGGTGCTGTGAGGCTTGCAGGTGCTCCTGCCAGGAAACCTAGCTCATCCCCACCGCCGTGGCTGGCTCGCCCTCGGCTGTGTGAGACCAGAAGGAGAGTGCTCCCACCACTCCTCCATCCTCTGGGCTCAGCTGGGAGGAAGGAGCCTTCCTTCCTCCCAGGAGGAAGGGGGACGCATTTGCGACCACCACAACAGGAAAGGTCAAATAAACTGGGAAATTTTTCTTCTTTTTTTTTTTTTTTTTTTCCGTGAAAGGATGATCCAGAATTTTCGAATCTCAAAAGAAGGAGAGAAGTGAAAGGGCACTATTTTGCTGCAGGCAGGATGAGCCCCCAGGCTCTTTTCCACCCCTACCTGCAATCCAGCATGATAATTCTATAAGAAAAGGCCACTCATCAATTCAGATGAGCCCTTATGTAATACTTCGCATTTGGTCCTCATTTGTATAATACACACACAGTGAATTTCCAGCTGCAACATAAAATGGAATAAACTTGTGGACTTTCATCCAGCATAATGGATTCAGAAGACAAACTACTCTCTAATCAAATGCAATCAATCCCTGAAGTGGTTAAAGAGTTCTCCCTAAAGACAAAGGCAAAGAGAAGCATAATATTATAAGCACCTTACAGAATAATAAACCCATTCATCATACTCAGTTGTCTACACGTGGTTAAAAAAAAATCTGCCTTTGCACTCACCTACATGCAAATGTATCAGATGGCAAACATTCCTGATACACCTGCATGAACCAAGCAAAATCTTGTACTAATTTCACCTCCTTTGGGAGAAAATCAAACCTGAGAGATCTAAATTTTTATCTGAAGATGACACAGAAGTATGTTCACAGCACAAGGTAGCGCTACCTCACCCAGAAATGACTCCAGACATTTAGGAACGCACTGGGTACATTCATCAGATAAAAGTGAATGCAAATAAGCTGGTGTAGAGCAGAACATTCATTGGCTGAAACACACCCATCCTGCTGCCTTCCCACGGAGAGAAACTGCCAAATAAATCAAGAAGGAAGAGGTCACAAAACGACCTGAGTGCGTAGAAGGAGAAAAATGTATTGGCAGCCCCTGCTGCTCATGATGTATGAGCAGAGCCCCAAATTCAGCGGCTGCTTCTTTTAGGGGGGCACTCCCAGTGCTTAAAGGGCTCCAGTCTGCACACCCCGTACCACAGCAGTGCACTGAAGGGGAAAAGCCGACGTGGCTCCTGGAAATCCACTTTCCCAAGCTGCTGCCTCGTTAACATAAGGTGAACAGGCCTGTTGGCAGCTGGATGCAGAGGCAGCGGGGCTGGAGCAGCACACGCGTTTGCCAGCTTGGCTCCCAGTGCACACCCTGATCCAACCGGCCTCGGCTTGCCAGGCTCACAGGAGGGAAAAGCAGAGAGGAGAGCGAGCTCAGCTCCGAGGGGAGGAGAGCAGCGACTGCAGAGGGCACTTGGCAGAGCCACTGGCACAGCCCCGAGGAGGAGGAGGATGAACACACCGGCAGGAATCTGCCAGGACACACACCCAAGGGGTGATGAGCCACATCAGCCAGCCCTGCCACCAGCTTCTCCACCTAGGAAAAGACTGAAATAACAGCTATGAAATCGCTAATAAATGTATTGGCCAATATATTTTCAAACTGTGTTAAATTAAATTAGAAAAGAACACCTTATTCTGGGACAAGAGTGCCAGATTAGGAATTATCCTGGAATTTCCCCTTTAAATTCACATCACCTGTTACTCTGAAATAACCACACCTCCAGAAAAGCCCCAAGGCTCCAAGCCATAGGATCTACTCCTTAAGACTATACTAAAATCTCCCCATTTCATTTTCACACCTCTGAATATGTGCTTCCAGTTTGCAGCCCTTGTGAAATTTAATTTCCTCAACACACCAGGCTGCTAATCTTCAGTGAAGATGTATCCCAGTCTAAAAACAGAATTGCAGAAGGAAAGAAGCTGCTAATCCTCTGGCCATAGCTATCACAGGCTCAGCAGGTTCTTCCAGCTCATCAAGTCGACATGAATCAGAAGGGCTTGTAACACAGGATGAGGAGTCAGAGGTGGATTTACAGAGAAATTCTTCCTTTATCCCAAATATTCAGCAGCACTTTTGTGGAATTAGCCCACCTACATTTCCACGGTCATATTATCCTTTGCATTATCTACCATCCTTACTACTTCTGCTTCTAGACAGGATATAACATCTTTTCACCAGTATGTCACTGGTGATAAACTGCTCATCTCATTTCTAGTTCTAGAAAGCCAGTGCGCGCGCACACACAGACACACACACACACACACATATATTGTTAATCAAGACAGTGGTAATAAAGGGAAAAAAGAGAGTCTCTTGCTGAGACCACCAAGCTGAGTAAAGCCAGGGAAGCACAAAGACACAAAACCAAAAATAGCACTGGCACTTGTTCTAGCTTTGCTTTATCTGCTGCACCTGACACACCTACACAGCACTTTTCCTGGGACAGGCTGAGGGGATGGAATAACTAGATGGGAAGCACTGTAAGAGTACATTAAGAAGAGCATTGAGTTTCTCCACTTTGCTCTTCCTCCTGCTCCACTCCCCCTTGGTGCCTGATGGGGGAACTGAGCACAGGGTAGGCACAGCTGGCAGGAGCCACTACCAGGCTCTTGCTCTGGTTACCCTTCATTTATTCCTACAGTGAGTGAGCCTGGCCTGCTGCTGCTTTTCAAGAATTTCTGTTCTACACAGTTAACCAGGACAGCAGCTATTTCACCCATCACTGGACTCTAAAATCTTCCACAGCTTCACCAGGTCCTCCTGCGGGAGGTGGGAGTGGAAGAGGAACGGCAGCGGTTCCTGCAAGGAGGGAGACACCAGGACATCTTGCAAGACACACAGGACTTGCTGCAACCCTTGGCATTTACCTCCCATCCTGAGCTCCCTCTGCAGAGAGGAGAGCAGAGGCTGTGTGGGTAAAGCCTCTTGTGTGCTGCTGCTGCTGCTGCTTGTTTTATGGGGAAAAGGGCCATTTCCACAGTTGCACATAGTGCTTTTTTTTCTCTTAAATTGCCTTGCATCCCCAGGATAATTCCATGAATGATGAAGTTCATTTTTAACCCCAAAAGCCAACAAATCAAAAGAAGTCCCATACAATTCTTGTCCTCCTTCATAAAAAAGATGTAAAAATAGCCCCCCCCCCAATAAAAAGACTAATAACTGTTTTTCCTCTGATAAAATACCTGTTGTAAAGCCCTCACTAAGAACCTGTCTAAATGCAACAAAAGTGGGTTCATGATTGTGTGAATTCTATTAAGTAAATCTCCTGCTACACCTACTCCATTGCTCTCTTTTTCTTCCCAAGGTAATTAACATCTCTGCAGAGTTGGCTTCCCACATCTTCCACAGTCTAAATCTCTAAAATCTCCTATTTTTGCTTTGACATCTGACTAGAATTTTTTTTTTCCTTTTAGGCACAGCACACACATCCACCCACCCACACAATTCAAAGCACCAGCAGCTGTTTCATGAAGAAAATCTACAGCAAGGGTTTTCAAAGCCTCTGGAACAAATTGTTACCCAGGAATTTCACGCAACAATTTACAAAATATATAAAGCAAGATGCTTGTGTATTATTTTCATATAAGAAATACAATTCCTAACTTATCACAGAAAAGGAGAAGGATACAGTGGAGAGACTGTCTTTTTCCTAGTGACTAATACTGAGGTAAGGGAGAAGGCTGCTTTGACTACAATTATAAAAAATCATAAAACTTCCCATAGACATATTTATGTCTTGGAGGATTTAATAAAAGCATATCATCTTTGTGTGCAGTATAACCACATCTCTAAGTTAATTATTTAAGAACTGATAATTTTCTGCGTTCTTCAAGCTTATGACAACAGCCCCTCTGAAGCCTGAAGGTCCCTTTTGAAAGGCGGGAATGGCACAATCACACGGAATCATTAAAGACTCCTCTGCTCTTTAACAACCTACACACCCCGGGTGTAGTCAGCAATAGGACAGCTTAGCTCCTCTCCAAAATCTGGGAAAACTGTCCCTTGGCATGAGCAATGGCCATGATGGACAGGTACATTATTTTTAGGAGGTAACAGGATATTCAGGTTTCTTTACCATGACATCACATGGTTTAAAGACCTCTCTGGCATGTTCAGGTCCTCCACATCGCACTCGAGTCTGGTGATCAGAAACCACTCTGAGTGGGCCAGTTACAGAAACATTAATTTTGGCAGAGCTTTTCTGAGTAATTTTACAGAGAGGTTTTTAAAGAGGAAAAATCTATCCAGACTGAAGTTTCCCTACTTGCTGGTAAGTGGTGCAGCGAGAAATCCTTAGCATGGATTTATATATTTTCTTTTTAGTGAGTAACAAATTTCATTTCTGGAAAGGTCTTTTCAGTCTCCTGGATTCAGCTGTGTGTGGTCTTTCCGGAGCCAGTGACACACACAACACACATACAAGCAGAAAAATAAGCCAGATAGGAACAAACAGTGGCAGATGTGCTTCTGCTCTTCTGTCAAGGATACAGCTGTTGACTGCACTCTGGTATGTTTTCTCCTAAGCTTACTAACCAGCTTCTGAAGGATTTACTTCCAGAAATAATCCAGGAAATGAACTGAGAATTTTTCACATTTCAAAGTTAATAACTTGGAAAGAGATTAATATAGAAATGTTTAAGCAGTTTAAGTTCTACAGCTCTAGACTCTAATTTTTTTCTAAACCAGAACACAACCTCAGGAGATGATCATGATTTCTGGTTGACTCAATCTCAAGTGACCCACCAAATTTCCTGGCATTTACTTTGCTCTCTTTCTCAGCTTTTCACAAGCTCTTTCACCTGGAGTTCTAGGTCTTTTTTTCTGCAAACATTTTTAACTTTTCCTTCTATTCTTGGCTCATCTCCACCAGTATTACTAGTTCTGAAATTCCTATTGCAGCTAAGCCCTAATAATTTTTTCTCATCCTCTGAATACTCAAAGACCTGTTCGCACAAGTGTATCCAATATAACCAGCTCTACCTATCTAAACCTGTCTTAGCAACTGTTGGACAATTCTGCAGACACAACTCCAGGCAATGTACTATCCTCCCAGTTATTAAACACTGCACTTCCCCTCAGCCTGAATTTCTGAATACATGACATCACCTTAAGCAAATAAAGGATGATGCAAGTGAGTAGTCTCATCCTCGGCTGACAGCTCCGCTTCTCCTTTCTGCTGTATTTCTCCCTCACCAAATTCCAAAGAAAATGTTCCCAAGTTATTTGAATGTTTAGAGAGAAACTAAAACTCAAGCAACTTTAATCGAGCCAAGTACACCCCTTGCACAGACACCATAAATAATTTTAGATCATCAGTTGTTTTCCTTAGCTTCATTCACTCTTACTTCAAAGATGTCTTTGAGAGGAATATGAAGTCCTGGTCTATGGAGCAGAAGGATCCAGCACACACCTCAGTGTGTTCACCCCAGATACTGATCCTCATGTTAAAATATCCATTTCCTTTCCTATTTGAGTCTGTCCTACTCCACCTTCCCCTAACCCAAACATTCCCATTTGTCTCTGATACTCCACAGAACCCCTTTGGAATATCACACTTGGGGCACACCCCACACCTTTGAGGTGCCCGACCCAGCACCCCATGCAGCCCCTCCTGCCTTGCACCCTGGCTGCAGGGCTGCTGCTGCCCAGCACTCCCCCCCAGCCTGCCCCAGAGAAGCAACCCTTGCCAAGGAGGCACCAGCATCACCCACTGATGGCAATTTCTCCTTAAATTGGGAATTCTCCCTCAATCATCCCACCTGATGCTAAAAACTCGGGAAGTTGCATCCCACAACTTTAACACCTTCAAATGGAATCAGAAAATAGCTGTTAAAACTATTAATTACTTACTGCAAGTTGTTTCACTGTCTGAGTGAAAGACAGGTTCCAGCATAGGTTAGGCTGGTGGGCTTTGCCTCAGGCCAGGACAGATGTTCTGCTCTCAATCTGATCATTGCACAAAAGAAGGAGAACTCTACAAAAGGAGCAGCTGCATCTCAGAGAGCAGCTTGATCCAGTTTCATTAGTTACAGAACAACATGACCAAAAGGCACCACAAAAGGCATCTTGAGATTACTCAAGCATCTTTTACAAAGTCTTTTGTTCAGCACTACTGGTATTAGAACATGTCTCCAGCAGATGAGCATCATTCTCCAGCAAGGCCTGGGAAATCTGAACCAGGACAAGTAAAAACACACCTGGTGACACTGATGAAATGACACCAGATTACTTCAAAGGCTTTAGTATGGATTAACAGTATTACACACTGATACTATTGTAGTTCTTCTGTCTCAATAGTATTTATCAATCCTATTCTTACATATTCTCTTATCTATTTGAGGTGGTCCTGTGCAGAGCCAAGAGTTGAAATTGATGAGCCTTGTGGGTACTTTCTAACACAGGATATTTTATAATTCTGTGATTACATGATGTATATAAGAAATCATAAACTCACAACTAATGTTTTTACTTAATAGTCATCTCAGTAGCATAAAAGCAATGAGATGTTTATTGTAATATGCACACAAACTATGCATGCTGGAAGACAGGACTGTGCACTAAAATTGTATTTTATACCATATTTTGTATTCCAAAAGATACAGTATAATTTTTATATAGGGCACTAATTAGCTCCATCTGTGGACTCTGGTATCATCTACAGTGCTAAAAGTCATGTTGAAATTAGCACCAATAGTTCATGAAATAACACACTATGATAAAGAGGGGATGAAGGCTATCAAATGTGCTTAAACTTCTGTATTAGAGTAATCAGCCAGCCCAGTATTGGAAATCTTCTCTTGCAACATATGAAGGTATGGAGAAGAAGGCACAAATACTGGATCACTGAAATCAGACCTTCAGAGGTCAAAACCTGGACTCCTTTGCACTGCTTTGCCCCAATGCAGTGTCACTCTTAAGCTGGATGTGTCTTCTGGGCACAGTGTCACATGCTGCCTTTTGAGGAAAGGTCATCAGAATGTCACATGCTGCCTTTAGATGAAAGGTCCTTTCCATGTTGGTTCTCAGTGTCAGACCTTTAAGTAATAGTGAGCTCATACTCCCCCACCCCCTCATCCATGTTTTATGGCTGGCACACTTTCTGAGACCACCAGAAAAGATTTTCCACCCAGCCTGGAAGAAACTGAAGGGCAAAAACAGCATGGCAGAAGAAGTTTTAGAAAAATGTCTCAGTTACCCATTGGGGAAAAAAAAGCTTTGAGAAGATGGAATCAAAAATATTTTCTTTTATTTTAATCAGATTCTACTAGCATAGACTCTCTGGAAATCATAGTCCTGCCAGTGCTGCAGTCAGCAAAATAATTTTCAGGGTGAGGAGTGGGAGCCCTTGGCATTTGAGCAGGCAAAGGGCAGCTGGCTGGGACCCCAGCTGCTCTGGGGTACAGCACACGGCACTCCTGACACACAAGGGCCATAAATAAAACTAGGGCAGGCAAAACTAGAAATCAAAGAATCTCCCTCCCTTTGACAAAACACACAAATACCCTCACCCACACCTTTCGAAATCATAGCATTTCAAGATTTATCTATAGACATTAGAAGAAAAGCCAACACACCACTTTGTAAGGTCACTTTTCATTTACTTTTACATCTCTTTATCTTTGGCTACCCAAGGCTGTAAAGCATCCTCTGTAGTTCCACTACAAAACTAACCTGAAAAATTATGCAGTTAAAAAAATCTTAGATATTTAAGAAAAGGTAGGCATTTAAAAAATAAAACACCCTACATCACTGTACCTAATTCATCAGGTGCGGGGTCTGGTGAACACACACTGACACTCTGAATGCCAAGTGAGAAGCCAATATTTTGATTGTTACTGCCACACATTATCACAAACCATACCCATGAGGTCCTAGAGGCAGAGTTAAATGCTGCCACACCAACGCAGACCCCTGGCGAGGTACACATTGCCAGAAGCCTTTTATAATTCAGTGCCAAAATTTTTGTAATATATAAATTACTTGTTAGGTTTTTTCCTGTGAAAGAGTTGCTATTGGTTTAATGGCTGAATTTACGTCAATGGAAGAAAAAAGAAGAATGAAAATATCTAGCCAGATGAAGGAATTTCATCTGTGCTACCATACCCTGTAATTGTTTTCCTTTGAAAGAAAAGATTCTGAAATCTAAGAGTCACCTTTTGGCAGAATACTCCAGGATATTTTTAACAACTATGCCTTAAAATAATTCCTTTTACATGGGCAAAGAAAAAGATCTGTTTTGGGCCTCTGAACACATCACTGGAAGAACTTAATTTCCTCTTTGTGTGCTGAGGACACCTGCCTCCAATCGTGACAACAAGAAAAGCGTGGTCATAAAGAGGTGGGCAGCTATTAAATTAGGTAGCAATTAGTTCCCTGGTACAGGAACTGAGAAAGCCAGGAATACATCAACTATTAGCAGATTTACATATCAGCCCTTCTTACCTCCCTAAATATCTGCAGCCACAGGCTGTTGGCTGTGCCCCTGCCGGCTTCATTGTCCTCTGTAAATCACACTGTCCCCTGCATAGATGCCACTTGAAAAAACAGCTTCATCACACCATATAATGTACCGTATTCACTTTGGGGAATACTGTGTGAATACTGATTGGCAAAATTTGGCCCGTATTCTTATTCTTACTAATTGCAATTTACTTCAGAAACAGACCCACTGATTTTGCTTTCCCAGCACAGCAATTTTTCTGGTTCTCTCTTTAATACTTTCACACACTTATGCCCAACTTAGCTGCTGATCTCCAATATTTGAGGTAATTATCAGGTAATAAACTCTTAAATGAACTAGTAACTGGGAATGAGTGTCAGCTGACTGGTTTTTTCCTCTGAAACACAGTCTTTATTTCTGTATCATGTATTTTCCACAATTACTCTTGCAATGTAGTCATCTTTTAAAGCCTGATTTTATTTTTTTTCCAGTCGTGTGTTTAAGCACCTCTCAGAGACAACTGGGGACTGGCATCTGCGATGACTCTTGCTGCGTCACTTTTCTTTGCTGCTGCCAACTCAGTATGTCTCACTATGCACTTTATTGCTGGCTATTAATTTTTAAGCTACCTTTATGTTCCTTATTAACAGCTCATTTTGCGAAAGAGAAAAATGATGTTGCAATCACAAGTTTTATAGAAATACAACATGAACATCTGAAAAGAGGGCAGAGGCTTGTTTCTGAGGGATTATATTTCCATCTCAAATTCCTTTCCTCTTCTCTATACTGTTTGGATAACACGTAATTTCAGTTTATAAAAAATAAATGAACTCACCAACCAGGGTACTACCATGCATTATTCCTGAGGATGACAGAGGCTATTGGTTTGTATAATTTTCACACTGTCAAACTTCCTTTTTTGCCTCCAAAAGGCAGGCCAATGTAGGCCACTTTTAATGAGGAGCCCTGTGTGTGGCTTTCTCCACACACTGCACAGCAATTGGACACTTACAAGTTCATGTTCTCCCTGCATCATCACCACATTTTGTCTTTTTTCAACAGGGCAAATTTTGTCCACAACACTGGGCACTTTCACACGGTGAAGTCTCTTGGCTGCCTCATTAACTCTGAATCAGTGTGTGCCCTTGCATTTTACCATATTATTTCCTCCAGCATTCATTATGCTGCAGTTAGCCTCTGGCTAGAAACTTCTTAAAACATGATGAAATTACTTGCTTGACAACATACAAGTCAATTGTAATGTAATTAAAAGATATACTAATCTATTCCCTTGTTTGATCATGGTATCTTGGTTAAGATCAACCAGCACATTCTCATATGGTATCTGTGAAATCTTTTGCTATAAATTGTAAGCTCCTGTCCACAGCACCTGTTTTTCTGTGAAAGACACAGGAATTAGAAAAGCTGTTGTCTTCAGCTTTGCAAACATGAGAAATTCAAGTGGTACAAGCTGTTTTGAATCTAGGGTCTCCTCTCTGCAGTGCTTCATTGCCCAGGTATTTTAATGGGTTTGTTATTGGGATGGGAGAATTTGAAAGAAACCTGGCACCTGCAGGCATATGCTCTTTCCTGGCTGGTCTGCATATTGGACTCCTGAATACTCCTCTGCAAGGGAAGAGTTAAGCTCCCTAGACTTCACTCTGCTTCCTATTTTCCCCTACTCTCTTTCTATTCCATTTTTCCCACCACCTCCATGTGCAGCATCCAGACTCTCTTCTCCTTCCCCAAGGGGAAAGGCAAAGGCAGCGTTGCGCTGAACCGGGCAGCAGAGCCAGGCAGCTCCTCTGCCAGCCAGGCTCACAAACTGAGTTACCAAGATTTACACCTTTAGACACGTGGGCTCAGAAGTTCCCTTAATCCCCACCTTAAGGCCATTGCTAAGTCCTTCTGCTCCCCTCTGCCCTGCACCCCAGGGGTGTGGGGGCAAGGGACAAGGAGGAGACAGGGACAGGCTGAGCCTGCTGGGAGATGAGAGGATGGGACTGAAGGACAGGGAACTGCTGAGGGTCGGGACCTTTGAGGACAGCAGCAGCTGCCTGAGGAAGCCACTCCGGTGAGGACCACAGCCCATCAGGTCAGTGCTGCATCAGGAGGAGAGGACTCATCAGGGTGACACTGCACAGCCTGCCCCGTGCTCTGCCACAGCGGCGCTCACAGGGCCCAGCAGCTCCCAGCTCCTCCACACACTGGCAGTTCAACACTGCCCAGGGTGACATGTTGAATGCTGCAAGTAAAACCAAGCTTATGCAAGCAGGTGATGACCAGGATGTAAGTGAAGTACTCTGTATTCTTGATCACTTCAAAATATTTTTATCATTAGTATGTAATGCCAACATAAGGTAAAAAAAAGAACCCCATATTAATGCAACATCTTCATACAAGTGGGATTTAAATGAAATTTCTCTGCAAGCCAGTGTGAATCATATATATTTGTCTAAAATAAACTGTTAGAACAGCCCCTTTGCAGAGCAGACAAGGATGGAGAATTTTAAGAAATACACATCCTTCATCACTGCCTTCCTTCTAGGGCCAAGTCCCTTCATTTACTTGAGCTTAGCTTTTTTGTCCTTAAAGCAGACATAACTTATGCCCACAGTGATGCTGTCATATTAATCCATCTGGTATTTGCCAATACACGGAAGACTTTATTCTAATGAGATGTACAGAAAGCAGGACACCATCATCTGAAGCTGTCTATATCTTCCCTTACAGTTCTACAGTTCCAACCAGTTTCATTTTTGCCTGGAAAAGTAGGTCAAAATACTAAACAATAGTTTTTTGAATGGAAAAATGCAACTTTTAACTTCTTTTGCATAAACACTGTTTTTTTCCCCCCAATTAGCACTCTTAAAATGGACAGGCAGGGTCAGGGGACTCTCCAGAGGTGAGCATGAAGGTAGCATCTATTCTTGACCTATTCCTTAATCAGCAAAGATTCAATACAAGAGGAATAATTTATGTGGCCAGCAATTGATTCTTGCTTGGGAAGCCCCAGGGGACAATTCTAATCATGGCAAGCTCACCTTCATCTGGGACACGTTAAAATGGGGGATGGGGGAGAATGTTCCATCTGAGTGTCTTTTGAGCAGGTGACAAAGCAAATTGTGGGTGCCCAGCTCGTTCTCTGCACACACTCTGCAGTTCTGGGCAGGACCTCTGGCTGTGGTCATACGCTGCCCCCAAGGCTTCCCCTGGCACATACAGTAATTACTTTGTTTTCATTAATTGGCCTTAATGCATGCATGCACACCCACAAATCAAGCGAGCCACTGCTGTGAGCGCAGCGGCTTTGGCTTGGAAGTCGCTCTTGCCCGGGTTTGAAAAGCCACCAGCAGCAGCCTCAGCACAAGAGTCCCTGAGGTGTAAGCAAATCCAGGGGGCTCAGCTTCCCCCAGCAGGTCACAGGGGCTGTGTGTGCCAGCTGCAAACTGCAACATTCCTGGGAATGAACGCACCGGCACAAACGGCATCGTGACCGGAGATATTAATGCTGTACTGGTGTCAATGAAACATTACCATCAATTAAAGCAGCCAGTATGGCTGATTTATAAGCCAATATATAACCAAATATAGCACAGGAGATGTTTGGAAAAACAAGTATGTGAAACAGGCATGACAAACAGAAAAGCTTTATTAAGGGATGATTTCTGTGATCTCTATCTCCCAGAACAGTGATATTTTAACATCCTTATCCTAACAGGAACACAGATAAACAGGCTGTAAACTCATCTTGTTACTGTGGTTTGTGCTCTGACAAAAATGACCAATGATTTTTGTACATGAGCAAAATATTTTCATTTATACCTCTGACTGGTGTCTGCTAGGGGAAAGTGGTCACCCATCAAGTGACTTTGGAGGGACTAATCAGAATAGTAGTAGTGTAAATACATAGTATTAGTAGAATACATAAATGTATTCTACTAATACTATGCATTTACACTATAGTAGTAGTAGAATACATAAATGTAGTTTGTAATAAAAACAATTGTCTGAGCAACCTATTCAGACTGACAGATTTAGATCCTTACAGCAAATACTTGAGCACACTCTCTGATAACGCAAAACAAATTAACAAAAAAGGTTGGGGGAAGAGCCTTCATGCCTAACTTGTCACCTAAGGCTGATGAACTCCAGTGCAAAAACTGAAGAAAATTAAGTACTAAACTGTAAAGTTCAGCCAGGCAAAAGCAAAAATGCAGCTGGCATTTACATTAAAAGCTATAGTCTGCATGCATCTGTCTCCTCATTCCTTTTAAAAAGAACATTTTATCACCAAAAAGGCCTCAGCCTTATCTACCCTAATATAGGTGGCTGTTTTAGATACTGTGCTACTGACTCAATCTGGACACTTAAAATTCTTGGCTCACTTATCATGAAGTCAAATTCATCAGAGATAAAATCAACTAAGCTGGGCAAAATCACTTCTAGGGTGCCCTGTGTTTTTCCAATTATCGCTACAAGCCTCCATAATGGGTTATATAAAAAATGGAGTATTTAAAATACATTTACTGCAGCCCGTGTGTGTTCAGCCAGGGCTGACAGTCCCGCACCTCTCCCGCACGCCGGGTACCTCCAGCCTCCTACCTTGGCTCCATCCACACTGATAATCCGATAGCTGTTTCTCGTGCTGTCATAGAAGTAGGAAACAGTTACAGCCTGCTTGCTGGCGGGAACCCAGTTCTTCTTCGTGCTGGGGTCAATTTGGAAGACATGGGCTCTGGTGGTGAAGATGGGCTGTTCTCTGGAATAGGGAGGGACAGGAGAAATGGATGCATGAGTCTGCGGAAGGTGAAATGTCCCAGCAGCCCAGCCTTGACCAGGCACGTTGAAAGCACAAGGCAGAGAGCACCTGGCAATCCCCCAAAAGAAAAGACAGAGCAGTGACACTGCTGAACCACACTCCAGCCTTGAGTATCTTTCCTTGGCACCACTAAGTGACATTCAGCACCCTAAAGTTACTGCCGTAGCCCAAGAAACAACGGCCTTTTTTCTCCCCATGTTAAACTCCCTCAGTAGTTTATTCCTCAAAATATTTCTATTTATTTATTGATTTATTATCTATTCCTCAAAATACTTATTTCCAGGGAAGGACATTCACATGCATTCTTTCTTTCTTTCTTTCCCCATCCATGTATTTTGCCAAAAGCAACAAACCCCCACAGCTGGATTTCCTCCTGTCGACATTCCTGTGAACTGCTACCTACAGCCAGGGCTCCTCTGTGGGTGCACCAAGGACTCCAGTGACATACAGGCATGGTATAATTACTGAAATATTAATCTCTCTCCTCAGAATCCCACAGTTCTGGGGATGTGCATGAAAATTTCATTAGATGCAAACCAGTCAATCACCCTGGGAAGTGAGGGGGGAAAAGAAACAGAACCAAACTCCAGAGTTGATGCAGATACTGCCTTTTCAGCTCTCGGGGTGACACAGCACCCCTGACATCCTGTTCCTAAACACCATCCCCAGATGCTTCTTCTCCTCAAGAAGACTGTGCACACAATGGAGGGGTTCTGTTTTACCTTCCATGTGTGACCAAGCAAATCACACAGAAAAGCAGAGAAGAGAGAGGACCAAAAGAACCAAATGTGATACACACAAAGTCATCTAGGTTAAAGATCAGAATTAAGCCTTTCTTAAATGCCACCAAACTAAATTTACCACCAACTATATCTTTAATCCAAGTTTAGCAGAAGAAGTGAACTGCAAAGCAAGCTCTACTGAGTTGTTATTTTCATGCTTTTGGTTTTCAAAAGCTACACTGTATGATGTTTTATATTAAGTGTACCACTCAATATATTCTTGTCCCATACAAAATATTACATCATGAATAGGTAATGGACAGAATTATGACAGGATCCAAAGCCAATGGTAATACAATAGAGCTGCCACCCAGAAATTTAAATTAAAATCAAGGGGAATAAATTCACAAATATCAAACAGATTAAGTGATTTAAGAGTACAATTAGCTCAGGACAGATGGAGTGAACTTGCAAAGCCCAGCAAGGCCTCAGGAGGGAGAAAATGAAAAAGTGGTTCTCTCCTTGCAAGACTTACAAAAAATTCTACATTTTCCTACGGGCTTGCAGGTTTCTGGACAGCCAGCTGTGCTGAACCATGTAAAATACTTACTCGAAATAAATTGAAATGACAACGGGACTGTCATATTGCAGCTGTCAAAGAGTAGCATTTGCTTCAGTTCCCCCTTATCAGTAACTTGCTGAACCCAGCTTTCATTTTACAGGCCAATATCGATGCCATGCTCAGCTGGGTGGAAAGAAGGGGAAGGTTTCCTTAACATTTTAAATACTTTCATTATCCATTACACAGGATTAGCATTGTAACACCTACAGAGGTCATGGAGTTTGTCTGCAACAACAAATTCAGGGAGGGGAAGTTTCCCCCAAGCTGTTAACTCTTTTAAGAAATGTACATTCCCTGAGTGAAAAATAATTTTTAATTTTTTCGCCTTTTATGTAGTTCTATATTTCCAGTTGACTCTACTAAAACCAGGGTAATAGTACCTGAATATTGTAATCTAAATTTTAGGAAATTTCCTCCATGCAAACCTGTTCCACAAACAACTTTAATTCTGTTACATTACCTTAACTACACCAGAAAACACTGATAAAACTATGCCTGGCTGCTCTGCAGCAGGGGCAGTAAGCATATTAAGTAAATCTGGAGATAATAAAAGTAGAATGAAGGCAAAGGCCCCACAATTATCTATCTCCATTTGTTCAGGAATCTTGAAGCTGCTACTGTTGAAACAGGAGCTGTATACATACATCCCAGTGGATAAATCAATGGATAGTGAAGCTCAGGGCTGCAAATATCCATCCATCCATTCATTCTTTTATTAAAAAGTAAAGGCAAAACCTCTGGTTTTAATCCTATGATTATCAACAACAAAAAAGCCCACCTGCATTTTGTCTTTCTGTATCACAGTGGTAGAGTGCTAGTTGATAAATTATTACAAGTAAGAAAATGCAATGTGTAAACTTAAACATTTTAAATCACTTGAGGTAGCCAATCTGTTGACCTTTAGCTGGGACTCAGATTTGGAAGGGCTCACTGGATGCTCATGAAGGCCAGAGCCTTCCTGCCATAGGTGGCTCCACAGGTCAGCAAAGCCCCCAGACTGATTTTTGACTCCCTGAAGAAGAGGAAGCACCCCCAGAACACAACCTCCTGAATTTCCTGGCATTGCCTTATAACAATTAAGAAAAGAAGATGCATTTCTGTGGCTGTGTGTGCCCCGCTGCAGTTCTGTGCTCAGCTCTTGCCCCAAACACCCCAAAGAGCCTGGGATTCAGCACCAGGAGCTGGTGCCACCACTTTCCCACAGACCACAGCAGGACGGCAAAGCCAACTGCACTGACAAACTCCAGAGGCACAGCTTTAGCACGGGGAAAACGTGCACTGCATCCCAAACTCCTCTGACCACTGAAGCACACACAGGCAACTATGAAACTGTGGCACTCAATTTTCAAGTGAAATGCTAAATTAGGTACTTTTAAAACCCTTCACCATGGCCCCACAGAGCTCCAAATTGAGAACGATTACTGTGTCTTACTCACTTGTAACTATTCTAGGTTCAAGAAAACACTTTACTAGTAGAGGAATTACTTTGTTTCCCAGGTTTCCTTTCCTTCTCATTTTATCAGAAATTTATCAGCTTTTATGATAAAACAAAAGCAACGCTGACTTGAAACTCTGGCAGCACATCCTGCATGGTTGGAGCCCTGTGAGCTGGTTGTTCCATGAGGCTGCCAGTTTGCCCAGGGAGGCAGGAGCAGCAGCACTGCCAGCCAGGCTTGGACCCACACATGAAGGCAAAGAGAATTTATGAATATTTAAAATCTCATTAATTTTAACCAAAGTCGTTAATGATTGATTAAATACTCTTTAAAAAACCCAACTGCTTAAAAATCAATTTGACAGTAACATCCACTGCTTGGAGTAAAGCTGCTCGAAAAGTATAACATGGCAAGTAGAAAATAACACCTAATAATTCTTTATTTGGTAATAAAATTTAAGACAGAAATGTTTTTTTATTATTAAATATGGCTAGCATGTTTTATAAATATAATTGCAATTTTCAAGTCATGGTTTTACACATTTTAGTCGACCTTTAATTTCTGTCGTTGCTTCATATAAGTGAAATTTCAAGTAAAAAACAGCTACTCTCCTTTAATGTCATTAACCTTTTCTGAAGAATTCAAAAAGCAAACCACAAGATTCTGGAGCTAAGTGCTCCACAGCTGTGTGAGATACACTATCACTTTCTGGTTAATATACAACCATGCCAAATTTTACAAGTGTGTGACTAGCTGCAAGCCATGTGTTCTGTATTACCCTTCCTAATCAACGGGAATGAGCTCTCACTTAGGAAAAGTTCAAATTATTTAATTCAAATTTCCTTGTTTATCACTTGAATCATGAGCACAACCAGTGATTTAAATCACTTCAGCTGTAAAGAGTCCTTGCTGACTGGCAGCCAGCACCCTCCGTGCTGTGGGATGCTGGCGGCCGACGGAGCGGTGACACAGCGAGCTCCGGCTGGGCGGCATCCGGGACAGCCACGGATCCTGGATCCATGTGTGGGGCCATGTGGAGCCAGCTCCAGCTCCAGACGAGACACTGATGAGTGAACACTTCTGGACTGCAGCAATCCTTTTTCCTAGTAAATAAAGCATGGTGACTCACGCGGGTGCTTGAGGGATCAGCACCCAGACGTGTTTAAATGCACAAAGTGCCCAGTGCACATCAGGTGGATGCACTGACCATGAAGTAACTGGGACAAAATAATTTTTGTAGGATCTGGAACATCAAGCACATTTGTGACAGGAGCTCTGGTACTCCACTGGAGGCAAAACCACTAATTACACATTTTTTAAAACTTTCACTAGCAGATTGCTTAAAAATTCTGGGATAAGGATTCCTAGTTTACAGCACATTATTTGTGCTCTCCCTACACTAACTGTAAACAACTTTGTATTAACTAATTTATGAATTGAAATAAAAATATTTTTTAAAAGCACATGTCTTCATATATCTGCCATTTGGTGGAGGATGCACATGCCTGCAGACATCAGCACAGAGATTTTGGAACGTGCTGCTTCCTGCTACAGCCCAGCATCATGCACACGTTGAGTTTATAGTACCTGACAGTGCCAGCAGATCTGCAGTGATTTGCTGTAACAAGTATTAGATAATGAGGATCTCTCTAGAAAGAAGAGTAGATGCAAATGCAAAATCCTGCTTAGTGACAGATCCCCCATCACTGGTCACGATACAAGAAACTGTATTTGCTAAACACAACATGATAAAATTGGTGCCAACAGTTATTTGGATTGAACTTCACTACTACTGCCTGATGGTGCAATGAAAAGAATTAATCCTCTATGTACACATAATGTAGTTTGAGTGCCATTTGTATTTATTTAGATCACTGATGGAGATTTTTCTCCTATTTGAAATACTCATCTTCATGAAAGTCCAGACAAGTTATGATGCCTTAAAATTACCTGTGAAAATAGTTTATCTACTTGTAACTCTACTCACTGGTGTATATATATGCATATCTCAAACTCTGAAAAACAACCAACCCCTCTCCCTGAAACACCAAAACTGAAGTTAAAGGCAGGCCTGTGATGAAGACATAAGTGCTGTGGGGAGAAGTTACAGTTTGTGGTGTCACACACGGCAATTAGCACAGAGGTTGCTGTTTATACACAATATTAATCTTTGCTCCAAGCAAAAATTAGAGTTCATTATCCTCCAAGCTGTTACCTCTATGCATTCAACACTTGTGCCATCTTGCATCAAATCTTTTCAGAAAAAAAGAGAACCACACAAATTAGTATCTTAATGATGACCGAGGACGACGTTAAAAGACCCCTCCTGACCTCACCGCACACGCTCCAAGACAAGTGCATCCCCCTGTGCTACAAAGACAGCAAACTCAGCCGTCTCAGCCCAGTGCCTGAGATACTGCCACCTCAACAGCCATCACTGCCCAGCTCATGGCTGGGGCCGGGCACCAGGACAGTGCCTGGGCCCACTCAGCACGGGCAAAATGCAGAGCTGGGGAGAGGCAGATGCTAAATCTGTGCATTTTTTGGGCGTGGTAGCAGCAAACTGGCATTATGAGAGTAGGCAGTTTATTCCCTTCACAAATTGCCATATGCTAATTAGTCCAGGTCACTCAGATCTCATCAGCTGCCCCAGTCAGGTTCTGGTGCCGGCTGCCAGTGCACACAACCAGCAGAGCAAGTGAGAGCCTGTTTCAACTTGCAAGGGTGCAAAACTCAGCATGAGGAGAGCAGGTGGGTAATGGCTCCATTTTACACCCGAGGAAACCACCATGGAGAGCGAGACGGCATCCCAGGATAACAGAGACACTAGCAAGCCTGGAAATAAAATTCATCACCTCATTTCCTCTCTGCAGCTCTGCTATCACTATCATTGCAGGGCGGTTTTATACCACATCTACCCAGAAAAGTTTTTGACTATGTGAATTCAAAAGGCTAAATCAACAGCTGAATATTCACCACTCAACAAAAAAGAATTAATAGTCTGACAGAGCAGAGAGAAGCTCTCAGTGCATTTGACAGCTGCTCCTCCACACTGTGAAGGAAGGTGGGATGGGGTGCCTGCAAACCACCCGCCTGCAGCTCCCATTGGTCCTGCAGTGCAAACAACCCTTCCTCCTCACACTAATTTCCACAGCAAAAATTACTTGTAAGGATGGAGACATAACCCCAAGCAACACAGGGCTGAGAGAGAGGAAGGATTTACTATCAGTTGTATAGTACATCAGGGATGGGAGAACTGGCCTAGAGTGATGGGCTGGGCTAGCAGGGGGCAACTGCACCCAGGTTTTGCTGCTCTTTATTCTCAGTCAAAAAAAAAAAAAAGAAGCACTAAGGCACCTCTGAAAGTGCCATTGTCAGTCAAGCCCTGTGCTCCCAGGTGGCATTCCCTTCAAAAAGGGTGGAAGGTACAGGGAATGACTTCTGGAAAACCCAGACTGCTGGGACAAAAATTGCACTGTCCCTAAAAGAGAAAAAACAAGAAACAAACAGCCATTTTAAAAATGAAATTTACTCAAAGTCCATCTTTTCAGTCTTGAAATTCCTGTTTTACAGGCAGACCAAGCTCCTCATGATGTGGCTGACATGCTGAATCTGGCAGCAGTGTTAATCAAGAGCAAGGTCATGCAACTCATTCAAATATCCCGTCATGATTCTCTGGTGCCCACTTGATATTAGATTTGATATCAACTCACCTCCGGAAATATATGAAATTTGTGCAAAAAAAAAAAATCCATCTTTTTAGCTCCCTTCATTTACAGGCATTATTATTTCAACAGAATACAATTAGCAAAAGTGCTTCTCGCATTTTTAGGGAACATAATTGTTCCAGTTACTTAGACAGAAAAAAAATTAGAATAAGACTAGCTAGCTAAAGAATTGCCTGTTAAAAGCACAGACATCAATTAAACTCATTTTTGATTTTTGGCTCAGTAAATCCAAAAGAATAAATCTTCAGGACAAAAGCTCTCAGTATGAAAATCACTGTACCATCTGTGAGGTCTCACAACACTACTGCGCCTTTATGAAGCCAATATCCAAATTAAAAGGTTTCACTTGGTCACTGAGGAAGCTCACACTTTATTTTGGAGCCATCTCCAGAGGTCTATTAACCTTTCAAACACTGTGAATAAACACACATACACAAGTGACAGGAACTGAGAGGACCCTGAACTAATTCTCCATAGGTAAGGTTAGTTATTGGGAAAAGACAAGTTGAGGCACATGTGTATGAAACTGGTTGTGTAACAGATCATCTCAGGGGTTTTTTCTAAGACAGTTAAAGGGGATGCATAAATCTGCACCTCAGTAATGTTACCACAGCCTCCCATTTGCAAAGGTGTGAATTCGAACTCTGCAAATTGGAAAAAATATTTGTACTATGTACACCCAGCACCTCTCCCACCCTCATGACAAACGAAGCTGGATCAGCACGTCCCAAAGTCATCCTATTATTCTGGATTGGTTCAAAATTACATCCTCTGTATTCACCCCAGCTCTAGTGGAGTTAATGCTTTCAGCACAGCCTCCTCTGTGGCACAATGTTTGCATTGTAATATTTCAGGGAGAAATGCCATTGTAAATTGAAAAGTGTAAACCCTGGTGTGTGGAGAGCAGGTTTGTAGGAGCAGGAGCACATTCTCTCCCAGTGCCTTCCCTGCAGTCTCCATCCTCGGCACAGACCGAGGGCACAAGGGGATGGATGCCCGGATGCCCAGATGCCCAGCTCTGGATCATGGACATGCCTGCATGGACCAAAGTCTACCCCATGCAGCTGCCTTGGGAAGGAATTCATTTTGCATTTATAAACAAGCAGAAAATTCCTTCAATGCAGTAATGGAATCTTTATTATTACTTTTAATCCTTTGTACTTCTGCATGGCAGAAGGCTCAGGGTACTTTGAGGTTGTTGTGCAATTTCATGTCTATTTCCAAAATGAAGAGATCAAATGTCAGAGGATATATGATCAAAACACACAGTACCTACAAACAGAAGACTGGAGTGAAAGACTCTGTGTGTGCATGTAAAACCCCCTGACACCACTAGGGCAGCATCTTTATGACGTTTTCTCCTCCCATGCTATAGGAATTTGCATGGCTGATGAGGATATCTTCGCACAAAGCAATCTGAAAAGCTGATTTCAATCAGCGGCGTAATCAAAGCCCCAGTATTGCAAAATAATATGATTAAACACTCCATTATTTCAAACGCCACAGCACTAAGCAGATCCTTGGAGGGGAGTGCTTTTGTGCACTAATCCATGCGTGTAATTATCGATATGCTTTCCCATGCCCTATTCAAATGCTCTCCCCTAAGGCTTTTCTTCCACTTACACTAGGGGAGCAAAAAAAAGCCAATCAGTTCAGTTTAAAGAACAAGTTGTATAACTCTTTTTGATCTACTGCCTGAAGGATCAAATAAGGAATTCTACCAGCTGTAACGTCAGAAGCAAACGATAGGGCTCTGCTCGTCCTGGTGGCCACCACCATGTGCCAGCAGCATGGACAGGACACAGCTGTGCCCTGTGCTGGGACACGCTGCCACCCGGGCTGCTGCCAGGGCTCCTGGGGTGACAATACCCTCAGCTCTGAGCACTCCATGGGACTGCAAGGAAAAGACTACCAACAGATGGTTTAACACAGGGCTGCATGTCTTTAATGAAACTTAAGGATGTAAAAACTAAAAGCAATTAAAGGATAAGCAATTGGCTCTGTAAGAGATTAGAAAGATGCAAAGCAATGCCCACACAGGGTTTTCAGTGCATGTATTGACTTGTCTGTGCTGAGAAGAACACCAGGCTGGCAACAGCACTGCCATGTTTAAATGGATTTGATCCTACCAGCCTCCTCATAGAGTAAATCATCCAGAAGACAAAAATCACCAAATGTGGTCAAGAGCACCAACGACAGTGTATTAAAAACAGGAAAGAGAGGTTCCAGTGCAAGCACAGCCCCTGTGCTCACAGCCAGGGACCCCACAGCTGCAGCTGGGCAAGGGCAAGGCGCTGGGCACAAAGAGGCATGGCTAAAGCCAGCCTCAGTCCCCACTCAATGCAGTTTGTATTAGACAACCTGAAAAGAAGCAGATTCCTATTTTCTGGTGATTTTAACAGACTAATAGAATCAACAGGCAGATTGCCTCAGCTGCTGCTTGCACGCAGGCAGCAGCTCTCTCAGGAGCTGGGGGACACGGCTCCTGGCACCCGCCTATCTCCTAGGAGCCAATAAGATAATGGAATAACACATTTCTTCTGCTTCAAGTTAAAAATACAAGGAAATTTCAAACATTTAGAAGCTAACATTATTCACTTTGATCTTTAAAAATATAACACCATCTGTAGCCATCAGATTTACAGTACAGATCTCAGACATGTACATTATTTGTTGGTATAAAAAGCTGTCAGCAGCCCCGGCACAAAAGTGAGGATCCTCTGGCTATCTCCGGAGTTTCAGAGAGAACTACTAACCTGAAAAACTTAACCAACAGGTTATTCATGAGCAACACAGTATCTACAAAACAAAAAAAACTTCCCTTGCCACAAACCCCACAAAACTAAATCCCTGCAACCTGCTAACACTGCAAAACGTACATATTTGCAGGTAACATTGGGGAAAACTTACCCCAGAACTTCCTGAACCTCAACAGCCACCTATTTCGGATCCCTATAGACCTGTTCCCTTGGCACTTCTGATTTCTGCATGTCAATGCCTCCAATACTGTAGGTTATGTACAGGTTATACAAAATGTGGGGTGTGGAAAGATTTAATTTCAAGTATCATAATTTTTCAAGCTATGCAAGTTCCATAACTACAGCTAAAAAGCAAATGTGCCAAAAAAAATATTTTTTCCTGTCAGCAGAGTCTCAAAAATTAGCGTGGGCTGGCTGAAAATTTGTAGAATAAACAAAACATAGCACACATGCCTTTTATAAACTTATTATGCAAGAGGAGTTTGGGTAATATGCAAAACCAAATAAAACATTCAAATTATTTTTTGGATATGCATTAGCTATTCCAAATCTAACCCCAGTTTTAAGGAGGTGACAGCCCTGAGGGGCCAGGCTAGGACACAGCCAGGGGAGAGACTGGCAAGAGCAGTCAAAAGTCAGAACTCTTATAATGTCAGATCATTAACAGCTTTAAAACCAAAAGGCCTCGACCTTTTAAAAAAATATATTCACTCTGCTGAAGAACTCTCTTCTTGCTTTTCTGAAGTCAAACAAGAAACCTTGGAAAGAAATTCTTACCTGTATGATGCTAATGATGACTTTTCTCATGTTTGTAGCATTTAGCTTTTTGTGCCTTGGAAATGAATACAACAGGAAAGGACATAATACTTTTTTTGCCTGTGATATACTCTGTCCTGCTGGTATTTCTTCATTGAAAGACTACACATACATTTGGCTTTGCCTTATGAAATTAAAGTCTACTAGACATTAAAAAAATCCAATTACTGCTACAAAAATTAAGGCATACAATTTCCTCAGTCTCATTTACACTAATACAGACTTTTTTCCTTTCTGTCAAGGGTGAAGGACACAGCTGAATGATGGGATTTTTTCCATCCCATTTATATATTGATGTAATAAGGGCAGACAGGTAGGCCTATGCAAGTGCTGATTCTGTCAGCAGCCCAAGTTGCCAGGACTGTGAATATTGTCACTTATAGATTGATAAATGGACTACATGGACTAATTGTATTCCAGCATCTCTGGACAGATGGCAAATCTTACAGCCATATGGTGATTATTTCCACTAAGCTTAAAGTATATTAACACTTACCAACTGTTTAAAGTGATGAGATGATCTAAAATAATTTTTCCGTGGACGGAGATAAAAAACAATGGGCTGGGTGGGCACGCTGGGGCTGGGCTCTGTCCCGGGCTCCCGCTCCGTGCGGGCTCCAGGGCCCGCGGGTATCGCGGCTATCGATGGAGCCGGCTGCGTGCTGGGCCTCAGCTGGAGCGCGGGGCTCTGGGAGCACAGGGCACAGTGTGCCTCATTCCAGCTGCTCTGCATGGCCCCTGCTCAGCACCACTCTCTGCCGCCTGCCCCAGGAGCCGGCGGCACTGAGACATGCACCTCCTTTTCCTGGTGTTTCTCATTCCTTCTCCTCTCCCTGGCTGAGGAGATACTGAAGTTATTGTCCTACTTTTAAAGGCAGCCATATACCCAGCCCTGCCCCTTGAAAATCCAGTGGAGGACTGCCCAAACCCTGAACACAGGATCTCTGGAGTAGGGCTGACTTGGCAATGTGCACCTGCAGCCCAAACAGCCAACCATATTCTGGGCTGCATCCCAAGAACAGGTCAAGGGAGGCGATTCTCCCCCTCTGACCTGCTCTCATGAGACCCATCCAGACTATTGCATCCATGTCTGGGTCCCCCAGTGTAACAAGGACGTGAAGCTGTTGAAGTAAGTCCAGAGGAGGACGCACAGATGATTGGAGGGATAGAGCACCTCTCATCTGGAGACAGGCTGGGAGAGTTGGGTTTTCATCCTTCCAGTACCTAAAGGGGCTACAGGAGAGCTAGAGAAGGATTTTTTCCAAGGACATGTAGTGAAAGAACAAGGGGGAATGGCTTTAAACTGAGAGGGCAAGTTCAGATTAAACAGGAAGAAATTCTTCCCTGTGAGATTGGTGAGGCACTGGCACAGACTGTCCAGAGAGGCTGTGGATGCCCCATCCCTGAAAGTGTTCAAGGCCAGGTTGGATGAGGTTTTGAGCAATCTTGTCTAGTGGAAGGTGTCCCTGCCCATGACGGAGAGGTTAGAACTAGATGATCTTTAAAGTGCCTTCCAACCCAAACCATTCTATGACTATACATGCACTAAATGCCTTTTGCTATCCCCATGTCTGCTCCCAAAAGAGAAATCAACTGGGAGGGGACAGAACTACGCCGCAGCAATCCTGTGAAACAAATCAAACCAGCTGAACATGACCAGAGGCTCACCCTGCTCGCTGCCAACCCCGTAACCATTGCGCAGTTCCGCAGCACTGCTTCAGCACCGGGCGGGTGGCTCAGCATGTTCACCAACCGCACGCGGAACACATCAGGCTGACACACATCCCTTTATGAGATTTATGCAGCAGTGAATTCACCCTTCAGAACAATGGGAGAATACATGCAGGAGACCCGATCCTCTTCTGCTCTAAGTTACTGCTTATTTATATCAAACAAATGCGAGCAAAATCAGCTCAAATTCTCCACAGATGTGCATGCTAGAATAATAAATCCATATCACACAAGTTAAATGATTTTTGCTTCGCTTTCAGAACAAAATTCTGAGCATTTGTTTGTTTTAAAATAGGATTGAAAATAATGGTTTGTGTTCTGCAGTAATTTGTTTTGCGTGCCCTTTCATGATAGGAAAGCCCTTGCTAGTGGTAACAGCCACCTGCTAGGGGTGAAAAAAGTTCACAGATCAGTTTCCCTTATTTGCCATAAGTAAAATAACAGCAAGTCAAGAGCTGGAAACTTCACTCTTCATAGTCCCTGTGATCTAAAATTAATGCCTGGTGTTGGTATGCGGAATGGATCAAGCACTTGCTCAGCCACTGAGGACAAGGTGCCAATTGGTGAGAAATTCTTACTATGCTTTTCACACATTCACACTTTAGCACCCAAAGTGTTAAACTGACTTCATTTTTAAGGCCTCTTGCAGGTCTCCCTAAATATAGGTGTTTTTAGGAAGCTTTACTACCCCTGAAAGGCAGCAAAAGAACATATCAGTTGCCCATTTCTCCCTAGACAACGCAGACTAGCGCTGTGTTTTTCCATGTGCCTCCCAGCCAACATTGACCTGGGCCTGGAGCTGCTGCCACCCTGGGCTCCAGCCAGGCTGTCCCCCCAGGTGGCAGCAGCAGCTCCAACGTCACTACAGGGGAAGGAGAAGTGCCAAAAAGAAGATGGAAAAAGAAAAGAAAGAGGGGAAAAGTAACTTAACTCCAAGGTGCAAAGTCTGGACCACCTGTCTAACTCATGGAAATCAGCTGCTCTTTCATGGAATAACAGACAGCACTTAACTATCCCAAATCGTTCCCAGCATTTACATGTCTATTTTATTTTATCTTCTGGCCAATAATTCAGAGGTCATCCTTCAAAGCAGCTGATGGGCATAAACTCTTTCCAGAACAACCTCATGTCACTTGTGCTAACTTAACAGTTATTGGGAAGAGTGTTGAAGATCACTGCAATATTACTTTGGTATTTCACAAGAAAAGCCATATAGAGTTGCACAGTATTGCTCTCCCCCCAAAGGACAAGGATGCCAATTCATAAGGCAGGGAGGAAAGATCAATGAGGGAATGCAAAGTGGATTAGATATTCTGATTCCTTTCCAAAATCTAAGCTTAAAATACAAAAAACTTTGGCAACTTCTCCCCCATAGAATTTGAAATGCTAATTTCTAACTCAATGGAGAAAAGTTCTCGCAAAGATCTGAACAATACGTAGCAGGATTATTACTTTGCGGCTGAAAAATTCAGAACAGACTTTCCCTGTAGAGGGAAAAGCAGTAACCACAATCACAGGAGAGGTGTTCACCCCAGGCTTAGGTCCAGCTGATGAAGGAAGTTTTCCCTACAGCCCTCTGCAAAACCACAGGCTTTGCAGAAAAGTCTGGGGAGGAAAAGCAGGGCGAGAGAGATTGCTAGGAGCATCAGGCTGCACACTACCACGTCCTTGAAAGCTGATGCATCTCCCATAATATGCAGTTTTGAAGGTCTCAGAATCTAACACATGCTCAGAACCTTCTGTCTGGGGAAAGTCTTGAAGGATCACATGGAAACTTTAAAGACATTATTTGTCCTTCGGAGCTCTCAAAAGACAAAGTGTAATTTCACATTGCGCACAAATGCCCATTGCCCTGCTCCAAAGCACACAGGATGGTAAAAGAGGCACAGAGGGGAAAGAAAAGTTCCCCAGGGAAACATGGATACAGACACACTTCTGGATCTGCCTGGGAGATTAGCAGTCTCCCCATCTACCCCAAATAACTCCTAAACCAACAATTCCCTCACTGGAGCGTGGGATCTGGTCCTTGCTTCACAGCTATTGTGCTTCATTGTAACTGAGATTACAGACTCAAGCTCTCAGCTTCATTCCCTTGAATTTGGGTGGGTGTAGTGAAGTGACAGATCCCTGTTCTCAGTCAAGCCAGTTTCTGTTCTTCTTGAAAAGGACCATAAACCAAATTAGATGGGTTTTTATGAATGATCATTTTTAGAAGACACTTTAAATACAAGTTTACGAGGAACATGTCTACAAACAACAGGCAACAGAAAATTATCTATCTCCTGTAATGGACTATGCAAGTGACAAACAGCTGTCAAACAAAGTAATCATGAAAAAAGAGTTCTCATTCACCTGTGTGCTGTAAAGTTTTAGGCAACTAAATCTCCTCTATTATTTCATAAAAGAATAAATTTGTCTCTATCGCAGCTGGAGGAGAGAAAATTATTATGACAATCACCGAATTCAACATGAACACAAACTGAGTGCAAAGATACTTTTATCTCCTCCTTGTACACCCAAGAGCAAGAGTTGTGCCCATAAGCACTGCCCACTTTCTGTCCTGTCTGGGCAGAAACCTCCTGGCACGTTAGGGAGGAGTATTTCAGCTTTGGGGTTTTTTCATCAGGCGTTTGGACCACATGAGGGTGTAAGAAGTAAGGACTTTCCTATGTACAGACCACACAAGATAGACTCAGCACAAGTAATAGTAAGAGAGGAAAAATAAAAGTTAAAAAAGGGAACTGCATATATAACACTATGTTAGTGTTTAAGAGAGTGGGTGAAGTGGCTAGACCTCCTCTTTTGTATAAAGGTGGGAGGAGATTAAACTGACCACCTTGTGGCTCTCAAGTTGTGAAATCTCATTTCCACGTCGGGACAGGCTGCATAGAAGAAGAATAATCTGAACTGACAGCTCTGGGAGAAAGTTAAGCTAATAGAGACTGATGACATCACCTTCAGGATTGGCATCACATCATCCTGCATGCCAGAAACTGCTCCATCCCACAAGGTAGGATCCTCCAAGGGCAATTGTCATCAATTCTCTGCAAGCCAAGTCTGCCTCTTGGAGGCATGGAACAAGTTTTAAATCTGTAATTCATACAAACAATTCTATGTGATTTGTAGGACCTGGAGTGGTTGGGAGACACATGGAGAACTATGCTGTTGTCATCTTTGCACCAGTGTCTGAATTACCCACCAGAAGAGAGCTCCTGCCTCATCTTTAGACACCACCATCTGTGAAATAACTGATAAAAAGGTGCCAGACTATCCCCACATTTCCCACACATCCTCCAAGCAGCTCGGTGCCCCAGCAAAGCCCTGAGTGCTGACTGGAGACATTCTGCACTTCTCATCTCAGAGAACTTCTCCACCTCTTATCAAATGCTCTAATTGAACATTTTCAATATCACAGAACATTGTATGTTCCCACAAACAACTGCAGAGGGACATTTGAGATGTGCCACAGATTCATAGTGGGAAGTGGCGATACAAAAGCCTGATAAAACCAGGGAATGAAACAAAGGCAACAACAAAGCGTTGCTGTTACAGAGCAACTCACCAACAGCAGAGAACTTGAGTCAGTCATTGCAACACAATTAATATGAGGGGAGACTGTGAACCTTGAAGTACCACCTTTCAAAAGGAAAAGCTTTGAATACTCCCCAGCTCTGGCTACACTGTCAGTCTGCCAGGGATAAAACAATAAGTAATTGAATACTAAAAATAAAATGCTCACACCTCCACATATAAAATTAAGACTTCCCTCCAGAGCCAAGCAAGATGAAAATTTTGTATTTTTTCCCCCTAAGAAATACAGTGGTTTCATATCTGAGGAGAATCTACTGCAAAGCATTAAGCAAACAACAGGTATTTATTCAGTAAGCACTCATACAGCACCATTTCACAGTTCTACAAGGAAGGATCCTCAGTACAAGCAGAAGCAGCTTTAGCAAAAAATATTTTACAAGCTGGCTACACATTTTTAAATGTATTCCACAGAGGCCTTTGCTGTCTTGCTGCACTGAGGTACTAACATTGCCTGATAAGAATGCAGTTGCAGGATTATTATTATAATGAAAATGCTAATGGGGGACAACACTGGCAGCTCTGGAAGGCTCTCCCAGGCCTCTTGATGCATAGGCAGAAAAGTGCAACTTCTACAGAAATTTTCTTTCTGAATCACAGAAGGGTTGGAGTTTCTAAATCCTGTAGGCTGCAGTGAAACTTCCAGATGGAAAGGAAACAGTTTGTCCCTTCAGGAATTCTTACAATCTTGCATTTTGATAAGCCACGTCAAATAAATAAAATCAGATCAGTGCATGGAGGAGGCAGGAAAGGAGGATGCGGTGCCACTGAAGGGAACAGGTTTGCACAGTAAGCAGCACTCACTGCTGCTCACACCTCCATCACCCTCTTTTCCCTTGTTCCCCTGTCTCAAATCTGCACACTCTTGCTCCATGATAAAGCCACTGATAAAGCTTCTGTTTTGCAGCTAAAGCTCTTGCTAGCCTTCATACATGAAGCCCACAAATCCTAGAACACCTACACAGCAGAGCCTCCTGCTCCCCTATGAGTCATTAAGCAGGCTGTCCCGCTTGCTGATGTCAGCCAGCAACATCTCTTTTTTTTTTTTTTAACAAATCCTAAAACGCCTTGAGCATCAATTATTTAAAATATTATCTTCATTTTAATCCTGACCCCAGTGGCAAAATTACCATTACGAAGCAATTCCAAGTGATGCAGAGTGCAACAGCCTCTAATAGTTGCTACGTCAATGAGGAGTAAGCAGCCAGCTCCTCGTGTCACACATGAGCTCAGCACAGCACCCGAGCCGCAGCAGCGGGCAGCTCTCTCTTACAAACAGGCAGAGAGCAGCTAGGATGTGTCACCAAAAATACAATCAGAGATCAACTGCATCATCCAATCTCACCCTGTACATTTTGCATGGGTGTGTATTACACAAGCCCTACTCATACCATCCCTAACCTGAGCTGGGTGCTGCGTGGCTGTGGCGCAGCAGCAACCTTCCCAGATGCTAATTGTCTATTCCCTGCCTAATTGCTCTTGCCATTAAAAGGGCTTCTTTAAGGCTCAAGCTTAAACACTTCCTGTCTTCGTTTGAAGGCAGTGCCCTTGTCACATTCTGAGGTTGAAGCACAGGATCATCAGCTATTTACAGCGTATAGCTGAATTAACAGAGAAACATAGTTGAAATACATTCCTCTGGGCACATTTACATCCTAAAGAGCCATGACCAAATCGCAGGATAAACAAGGCACACACAGTGTTTGCAGTGCACAGAGTGCAAAAGCCAATGGAGAGCATTCAATTTGAAAGCAGACAGAGATTTGACCATGTAGCAACCTTGAGGAATGAGGACTTTCCCACTCTGCACACACCCTATCACAAAGTCAACAGGAAAACCAACAGCTGATTCAAAATGCTTATGCGTCCCTAGGTGTACGTTCATGGGTGAGGCTATTTATCTTAGGTACTGCAATAACAGAGCCAAATGAATGAATAAAATGAATACATAGCACTGCAGAAAATCTAGATGCAAAACTAGGCTCTTGCCCTTGCTCTTGGTTTCTCAGCAAACTCACTGTCCTCTGCCTGGTTCACTCATGCTAGGAATATGTTTGAACATTTTGAGACACTTGATCACATCCTGGACCAGTTAAGGAAGTTTCAGTTTAAAGGAACTGAACATCAAATAATTCTTTTTAACATTTCAAATTATGCCTTTGTTATCAGGAGACCTACTCACCATTCTCTTTTCAAATAGAAAGAAGGGCTTGAGGGACATCCCAGCTTTCTGGAGAATATTTTATTTATAAGATTTTTCTCAAGCGATAATTAAATTAACAGTGGTAATTAATTAGGTTAGCAGCTGAAAGCAACTTAACTATGATTACTCTCGGCATTAAGTTTTTTTTCTGTCCACTCTACAGCATAGTCTACATGAGCAAATGTCCAAGAAACTTGCAGCAGAACACTCAAACTAGCTGTGGTACTGGCAGATTCATAATTTACTTTTTAATAAAACTTTCATAATTTAGTGAACTTATCTGTAGCAGACCTTTTAAATTCAGTTACATGCATCTGTCTGCAGTGCCATGAACTCCTCAAATAGTTGTGAGAGGCGAAGTCACTTGGATGAAATACTGTTACAGGTTTGTTCACTCACCTGAATACAACCACACCAAAACTCTAAGCACGCACAAATCATTACGAGGACCTAGCTATCTGGTCTTTTTTTTTCTCTTCCACCCACCCCACCAAGCTCCCTGCCTCTCTAACCTTACATAAATAAGCATAAGCAAGGGACTACACACTTTTGAGGTCAATGGAGTTTCCCCATCATTTCAGTGAGCCCAAACACTGCTCCAGAACACAAAGTTCTCTGGACTTGACTTTTCCACTGATTTTTGTACAGACACCTGTATTTGTACACAGACACAGAATTCCTCAAGTCAGAATAACACCCATTTACATCTACCCTGCAAAATGGAAATAGCTACGTCAGGAACCAAGGCTGTGAAGAATCAAGCACCCCCAGCCAGCTGCTTCAAAAGCCATGATATAAACGGCCTCAGCACCTACCAGATCTCAGTCTCTTTCCTTGAACACCAAAACCACCACCAGTGGGATATAATCTGCCCCCAGAGCTATGCTGGGGACCAAACTGAAGCTGCTGACCTTAAAATCTCAAAAACACAGTTCCTGAGCTCACAGTACCAACTCAGCTGTGCTCAGGCACACTCTCATCCCAGCCCTGCTTTGAGGGACCCCTGACTGCAGTGACAGCCAGGTGCCATTGCCTGCCTGCCACTCCCAGGGTCCCAGGGTCTCCCCTTCCCTGGTAGACAGATGGCCTGGCCAAACTTTGGAGGGAGCGGGTGAGAGACTCCCATGGATTTCAGCGGGAGCTGGACGAAAGCCAAGGTGAATTTCCTCTGCAACAACACTATTCCCTGCCACGGAGCTCCTCAGGCAAAGCTTATCACCATGGTTTCTAAAGTACTGCTGGTACCAGAAAGTGAACACTCTCCAAAATTACTGTCTTCCTATAACACAAGCTTCATCACATCCTCTGCTTCTTTTGTCTCCATCATTCCTCACCCTCACATTAGTTTTTGCCTTTTACTCGCCAAATAAAGCCATGTGTTGGCTGACGGACATTAGTACTGCTGACAGCAGAAGGGAGGAGAGCAAGGCAGACTTTCCTGATCTCTTAAATGTCAGTGTGTAATAAAAACATCACATATGGCCACCCTCAGTAACACAGCCCCATGCACCTTTCCACGAATATATCACAAGGGGAACAGAGTTTTGTTCAAGAGACCAATCTCCTTAAGATGAGGCTACTTCATTGCCTGATCCAGGCTTGGAAACTTGCCTTTTCCAAACTTCCTGGAGCTTGGATCAAAGCTCACCTGGAGAGGATCCGAGCTGGAGGGGACTGAATTACCCCACTAGCCCCCCTGAAGAAGCAGAAAAGAGAAAACATCTCGTGTCTGCCAAAAGAAAGGTGTGTTGTGAGCTAGTTCACCCTTAACCTGTATAGCACGCATTTCTACATGGTTGTGCAGCTTTCTGCAGTAATTTCTAACACTCAGAGGCCTGACTGTCATTTTGATATGATTTATAAAACAGAATTAAAATGCAATTTTAATGCTAGAGGCTATTTAAATTGGTTGGGTTTTAATCCAACAGATAATATAAATAACAGCTTCAGCAGTGAAGAGATTTACAGGTCTAATCCAAACTGGATACTTGTCCCACACCTCATAACAGAAATTATTTGTAATGGATAGATAAGGAAATACAAAGATACTAAAGAAATGAAAATAATAAAAGAATTTAGGCACAGATGAAACAGCTATGCAACACTTGCTTAAATCAGCTAATACCAAAACCTCAAGCATCCTTATAACTGTAAATTTAACTTGGACTGTTTAAACTGAGGTCACACTGAGCCAGACCACAGCTATTAGATGAGTAGGTACAGCTCACTAAGATCAGAGACACTTCCTTGATTGTGTCAGCCCTTGGACTGCAACAGCAAGAGACAGAGCAGGAGGTATTTTCAGACACAGATTTCTACAGCTGGAAATGCATTACACTGTGGTTTTCAAATAGCTGAAGTTTAAGCTCTGAGGGGATTGAGATAACAGCAGCTATCAGATATGCTGGGTAGAAGAAAGAAGTTATTTGGGAAAAGATTCATTCCCTTTAAAGCAGACATTTGTCCAGTGAGATTCTTAACAGTGGCTTGACCAAAATACAGTGGTTTTCAGTCAGCAGCAACTTTCACATTGACTTTTATGGACACTAGAGGAGATTTTTTTTCTGGTCACTTTCTACAACGTTGTTTTCATATCCCCTGTATTACAGGCATTAGGTTTTTGAAAAAACATGTAAATTGCTTTTGTAAAACTTGACACTACCTTGCTGCCTAGTAAGTTGAACTAAACCAACAGTTTAAATAGCTCAGCTCACAGCTAATAAGCAATTTAAATAGCTTTGCTTTGCTAAGCTCAAGTAGCTGTATCAGGTTTCATAGCACCATCAGTCACTGCCAAATCCATAGGCAGCATTTAAATGAATCATTAGCAATGGCTACCCCCAGGAAAAATAAAAAAGGAAAGTAAAAGAAAAAATATTTTAAGAGCTAAGAATCAAGTAATTGTCACAATTTCTATGAGTACACGTCCCATATGTGACACCAAAATGTGCCCAGGAAGCAAATACCACTTGAATGCCTGGGCCAAAATATATTCGCCCAAGTAAGAACGACTGATCTCTGTGTTCTGACCACAACCTGCTTCACAAAGACACGTGAGTACAGAGGTGCCCGTTTCACAGAAGGAAAAGCTCCAGCATGCAGAGGTGAAGGATTTGCAGCACAGATGGAACCAGAAGAAAACTGGGAGGTTGCTCCTGTGTCATGTGTGCTAAGCCACAGCTGCAGTAATGCTATCACAAACATACTTCCAAGTTGTCTGGATTAGAAAGGTGAATGGCAAGATAATGATGTGAGACACTGGAAAAATGCATATTCACCAAACACCTTGTCTGAACTCTGTACAGAACGCAAGAGAAGGCACAACCCACACTGAAACCCGGGAAATGAATGGCACTGGGAGCTTGATTTCACGTGCACCAGTGTAAGACTGAAATGACTGAGAAACACACTAAATCAGGGTATTGAACTAGACTAGTGAACGTGCCTGCTCCCTATACCAGCCTGCGTGATCTGACACTGCATGTAGCAGCACAGACAGGAGCACAACCAGAGCTCACAAAAGCCTTCATGGCCAAAGTCCTTCGCAGCTTGAGCAGCTCCGGAGGCAGAGCAGGACCACACGGAGCCCAGAACTACCACAGACTGACAGAAAGGGTGGGGCACCACTGCGACCTTCCACTCAATTCTCTCCAAGCCACTGCTAAACTGACCTACCAGTATAGAAACGGTTAAAAATGACAGCAACTAAAGTATTTGCCTTTAGAGACACCTAGGTAGAGAGTGACAGAGGCAAGTTTCCTGTGGATGTGTCTGATCATCCTGGACTCTGCGGAGCAGGGCTGCTCCAGACAGGTTTTGATACTTCTTTCTCCAACCCCAAGGACAGTTCCTCTTTTATTTTCCAGTGAAACTCTGCATAATTAAGAAGCAGGTGAGCCCCCTGTAATCCTGAGGAGAAACATGGGGAGATACTCACTTAGATCCTGTTTCTCCCTCTGCCCCTGTACTTCTATTCAGTACTCCTGGGTATCAAATTCAGACACGTGCATGTCATTTTAATTCATTATTTATCCATATACTCTCAAATTATATCACTTTGACAACAATCAACAAATCTATAGTGGGAATTTGGACATTTGAAAGCAGCAAAGGAAGCTCAGAAACTGGAGAACGATTCATGGCCACAGGGGAGTGAGGAGAGGCAAGGAAAGGGTGTAAGAGAACATAATAGGATAAAAATAAATTAAATTAAATGTGGGGGTTTGGAATCCCCCAACACATTCTGGTCGAGAGGATCTCAAACCTATATACAGTTCAAGCCAAAGGCACAACCTTAACCTCTGTTCCCTGATACTTAGTTCACAAATTGCCCTAATGCCAGTATTTGGCTTTTGTACCCCCATGTAAGTTAGAGGACAGCAAAAATGCAGGACTAATTTTTGGAAAGACCAAGATGAATTCTCCAAGAGGTTATCAAATGTGGTCAGAGACCTCTGGCACGTTAAAAAAATTTAAAAAGGGAAAAATATTTCCACAGATTAGGAACCAGCTGGCACAATTCAGGCAAGTTTATCGTGTGCCTCCAGCAGCCAGAGAGCTCTCGCTGAACCAGCGCGTGAAACATCTGACAATGAACTCGCTGCCCAGCCCAGAGCTGACCGGCCAGGGACCGGACCGCGGCCCCGCACCAGCCGCTCGCTCCGCGACATCCCGAGCTCCTCCCCGCTCGTTCCAGAGGGGATTTTGCCGCCGGTGCTCTTCCTCCGCGGCGTGCCCGCTCCGCCGGCGGCTCGGGCGGGAGCCCGCTCCCGAGCGGGCGTCAATGATTAATTACGTTACAAAACGCCGGTTCCGGGGCGCGCTCACGGGGCGGCCGCGCTCTCCCCGCTCCGCACCTGCGGCGGGGCCGGGGCGGGAGGCGGCGCCCACGCGCGGCTCGGGGCGCG
>WAAG01059278.1:5479-21640 GCA_013390105.1 Tichodroma muraria | reverse complement strand
TGTCCGGGACCGGCTGTCCCGCACAGGGAGCGCCCCCCCGGCTCCGCGGCGCGGGCACGGCGCGCTCCGAGCGCCGATCCCGGGGATGCTCTTCCGACTGGAGGCGATGCCACGCCGAGCGATGGCCGGTGAAACACGAGCGGGCGATTCTCTCCCACTGTCACGCCCTCCCCGCGTCCTTTCACGCTCCGAATCCGCGTTCCCGCGGGCCGTGAGTGCGGAGCCTGCGAGCCACGGGGCCGTGTCAGCCCTGTTTGGCCACTGGCCCTGGCAGACCGAGCCCCGCAGCCCCGGTCAGGGGCCGCACCCAGACAGCACCCGCCTGCTCTGCCCAGAAATGTGAATCCCATCGGGAGGATCGAATCTCCTTTGGCCCTTGTCAGCCTCGCTGCAAATCTGTGCCACATAGGGTCCCAAAATTATGTAGGTTTCGCGAAAATAATAAGAGGGACGATTCCTAACCAGGGAAAGAAAGACTGGACGAATGTGGAAGAGCTGTGTGATGGCTACCCAACCACGAGGGTGACACTGGCATCTGACCGGCAATCACAGGACACAAATCCATAGCAGAGCCGTGGACCTGCTCGTCCGGGTGCTCACAGGACTGCGTACACAGACACACTTACTCTTTCGTGGAGAAAAACCGCCCAATTCACACATAAGACAGGCTTTTAACTTCACCCACACAAAGTTATAATTAATACTCTGCCATCAAGAGTGATTATTTTCATCCCTTTTTTTTTTTTTTTTTAACTCACATTGATTTATCCTTTCTTTCCAAGGAAGTTTAGAAGTTGTGGGAAAGGCTTTATGTTTGCTTGCTTTAACTTCATGTGTAATTACTGGGGGTGTCCCTAGTATTACCTTGGGACCTCTTGGGAATCCTGAAAGGAATTAGCCAGCAACCAAACACCTTCCAGCTATGGACAGCAGAACCCTTTTTCTGACAGACAACTACTTCCTGATGTCTGGAATACCAAAATGGAATTTCAATCCCATACACTCAAAGTCCATGTCATTGGGGGGAAAAAGGAGCAGGGTGAATTACACAGACATTTTCACAAGGCTGTGGGACAACACCTCTCCAGTGTAGCTGCTCTCTTTACCATGGTCAGAGGGTTACTGTGGGTGTTGAAGGACACTTAACTCCTTACCTAACCACTGATGTCAAAAGTTCCTATGTCCTGTTCTGCCAGCTGAAGGTGAGGTTCCATTTCCTCTGAGATAGCCATGGCAAAAGTGGCAAACCTTTCATGCTCATGATGACCTGAATCCTTGAATATTGCTTTGACGTGACCATTCCTCTCTTCTAGGGGAATCAATGAGGGGTAACATTCTCTGAGGGTAAAAACAGCAGCCTAGAAATCTTTTAGAAAAAACTCTCACCATGAATCTGAGCATTTTACAACACTGTTTTTACACCATTTACCTAATTTTGTTAAATTACATACTCCATTCATCAGAGAGAAATTGTCCTGGTCCTCTCTGATTAATTAGCTCATTTTGGTGAGTATCCAAAAGCTGTGTTTTATGAACCAGTGCTGCATGAGACTTACAAGTATCTAATGGAACTGGATCAAAACGTGGTAATGTACTCACTATGTGTATCGTGATAAGATGAAAATTGGAAATTGGAACTGCAATTGCCTTAGCATTTTCTAATTTTTTAATCTCTTCCAATCTTGCATTCAAAACTGTGCTTTCATCCCCATTTATAAAAACAAAGCTTAAATTTATGGAAGCATAATGGCCTGTGAAATTCACATGACAGAAAATTTTGTATATTGCTTTTGTTCGTAAGGTCTTCCCACCTCACTCATGGTCTTTGCAGAATTGTCTTCTAGGAGAGAGGGAATTTAGTCCTATTTCTCCAGTACTCTGAGACATTTTCCCTGGCAGACAGCAAGTTAACCCAGTTTTCTGCTCATATTTGGGTTTCTGTAAGTGCACTCCCTTCATCTGAAATTCCCACTAGTCTTCCAAGTGGATGAGATACTCCTCTTTTGGAAGAGTGGCACACAGTTGTGGTCCTCCTTTCTCTGCCAAAAAGAGGATGAAGCCCTGTCCTCACTTCAAGTCAATGATAAAAGTCCCATGGATTTGAGTAAAGCCCAGATCTCATGCAAACCATTTAACAATATCAATATGGAATTAAGCAATTTTTCTACAGACCGTTCCATCTTGAACCTCTCCACCATCACTGTGTCCTAGTTTGTGTATAGTTCCCATTGATTTACTTTATTTTTGTGTAATTTAGTATTTCAGTTGTTTAAGATTTCTTCAGTTCTCTGTAAATGAGAACTATAAATATGCTATCAAAATTAATCAGTTCTCAAGCTTCATATGTGACATGATCTTTCATTTCCGAGCTGGCTCAGGCACAGGATGTGTAAGGGAGGGTAATTCAGTCCTCATTTAGTATTCACAAGTGTGCCCTTATTGCTGTGGCACACTTAGGAACACTCAAAATACTGAAGGCACAGGATCCCTTGGTAGGATTCAAGCTGAGCAATAAAAATATCCACATTCTGTAAATGGGTCTAACTTCTTTAGAAGAGAAATTTCTCCTATCCCCACAGGCCTCCTAAAGATATAATTTTTTGATTCCTAGATACAGGGTGAATATCCTTTTCAGAAAGCTGATCTAACAATCAGGACTATGTACCCAGCGTTCTGAAAAGCAAAGAGATCACTGGGCTCTTCCTCTCTCTCAGTGTTTCTGTTCTCTCCTTTTATTTGGTTTTCACTATTGTTGTCTTCTGCCACTCTATTTTATTTTAGATATAATTTTATTGCAGAAAACCTGCTGTTCGGTTTTTTTAAACTATTATACTTCAAGGTAGTTTTCTCTCTATTTCCCATGGCAGATAGTATTAAATAAAATATTCAGTACTGTGATTTTCTCTTTTTTCCAAGCAGACTGATGAAATCTGCAATTTTTTACTCCAACAGAACTGTGCCATTTCCCCTTTTTTCCCCCTTTGACAAATAACCAACCATTTTCTAGCTTTAGATGTTATCCAGGAGTTTAACCAAAATAAGCTTGGGGGAATTCTTGATTTTTACATTTGAAACACAGAATTATTTTTTTAAACCTCCTGACAAATGGAGAACTAATGTAATTATAATATCACTGGATATAAAATGTTAAAGGTGAGCAACTGAGAAAAGAAAGGATTTAAAATTATTTTATTCAAAACACTCTGATTTACAGTATTTATTTTTAAAGCCTACTTAATCTGATATCTAATAAATAATTAGTACAAAAGATCTAGTTGATTAAAATAATGAACACTTGTACTTTCAATTAAAATGTCAGAGCTCACAATAAACATGAGACCTTCAATAAGTCCTCCAGCAAGACATCTGATTTCTAAGAAAAAAAACAGTTTTCCTCTCCAGTCTCCTTCAGAAGTAAGCCTAAATAATAGAATTACTTTCTGTGTCTTTAAAAGCAAAAAGAAAGGGAGAAAGTAATTTAAAAGCAATTTGACAATCTTCTTTAAAATGGGTTGCATGTTCTCTTATTATTCTTTGCAGTTTATTCTTATATTTACTTCGTGCCAGGAAGCACCTGTCTAACTGGAGTCACAGAAGGTTCATGCCCAGTTTCTACCTCACTTTTTTAAGAGTTGCCCTGTGAAATGTGCAAGTACCAAATCAAAGCAGATGTTTATGCAAATGCAAAGAGCTGTCACTGTCGCACTGTGGTATATGTTGCCTTCTCAATAAAGACAAATGCAGCCAACCAAAAATAATTTCAAATAAGATCTTAGAGAGAGAACACCTGAACACATAAAGAAAGCCAGCAAAACCAGAACAATGCCCTACAGTCACCACAAGACTCCAGCCTGGATGCGAGTACCCAGCAAGGTGTGAAGGCTACAAAATTGTCAGAGGCTGATGGAGTGTAAGTTGCTGACCACTGGCAGAGTCAGAGAGCATCTGTCAGCATTAATACACAATAGGACAGATCCTCCAGGCACCCTTTGTATTTTGGTCTGCTAGAAATCCAGCTTGGGACACATCCAGGAGTGTGCACTGATCCTGAACATTTGTAGAGGTGGTCCCACACTAGGAGCAAACCTTGTTCCCTTATCGGACCTTTTTCTTTGTACTTACTAGGTAAGACAAACAAATAACCCCAATTCTCCTTCTTAATACTTTCACTGACATAGACACTTTGATTATGTCCACTCCACTGTAAAGGAAATAAAGTTGGACACCTGACAGCTTTTTTCTGTACATAGTGGGTTTTGCTGCTCTGCTCTGGAATCATGCTAACTAGAACTGGTTTGGCCAGGGACAGACTGGGACTCTGCAGAGTAGGTGAGGAGCGCTGCATGAGTGTCCATACAGCTTGTATTTGAGTCTATTTACTTGTTCACATGCACAAAAACACTGCTTTTTTGAGCACACATGCATGAGTGAAGATCTTCATAAAGCTGCTCAAAGGCATGTACAGGTCTCCCAAATGATGAGATGGATCCTGATTTGCTCCTCAAAACTGTACCAAATATGTTCAATTTTTCCCTTCCAATATGCAGTGCTTTGCATTTCATATGGCACTTTAGAAGTTAGCTTTTTCACTCAGAATTTATTTTTGGGGTTTTCTTTTTAAATCCCCAAAGAAAAAAGGTTCCATTTCATCTGCAAATACAGATTTTGACTCTGGTTTCCTTCCAGGCTTATATCATAAAATTCCTTTTATTTGCATTTTATAGAATTGAAGTTAGAGCAATCAGGCACCAATTATGCAAACAGGGTAGATTACTTTCCTTTTAAACTAGTTCAGATCAAAATTGTTGGTCCTGGCAGGCCAAATTATACAAGAGAAAGAAGAAGGAAAGAACTGTATGTCTTGTCTGATAGAAACAGGACCCTCACATTGCGACTTGGCTGTCACAATGATGGTGACAGCCAAGGCTGCAGCAGAGGAGCAGATAATAGGGAAGGGAAAAGATATATTCACATTTTTGGTGAAAAAAGCTTAATTTTCAAACATGCAGAATTGTATGACCATATATTTCAGCAAAACATTTTGCTCACATGTAAATTTTCTTGTAGCTCAGGAGTTTTTAATTCTCAGGCCCTTTCTACCATCTGTAACTCAATCTCTATTTTTTAAAGAAATTGCAGACATCTGTTTAAATACCCATCTCTTCCGTCAGATGGAATTTTGGATTCAAAAATCTAAGTTCAAAAATAATACTGAAGTTGGATTTCATTTCCAAGCAACCACAGAGTGGCATTTTCAATGCTGCCTTCCCAATCAGCCCACTGTGCTGTACTGGCTGTGTTGAGCTCTTCAGGACAGCAGCAGTGCATGCTGTGGGTCATGAGCTGGGCAAGGGGGTCCTGCTACATGGGGGCAGAAAGAGGAGGGGAGGTGGAAAATCTTCCCCCAGGCTCATTGCAGGAGCCAGGGGAGGGAATGAGAAGGAAAGATGGGATGTTCCTGTAGACTGTAGTGAGAAATGTGGGTTTTCTTTCTTTTTTCAGCTTGTCCTTCTCCAAGTCACCCTGTTTCCCTCCTGCCCTTCTCCCAGGGTCTGTGTGTGCCAGCAGGCAGATCTTTATGCCCCAGCTACCTCTCGAAGGGTCACTCATCACTGTGTGCCCATTGTCTGTCTCTCAAGGAAATGAAACACTACAGCGAAAGAGAGGCTGGGGCCAGATATTTCAGAGCATTTTAGTTTTCCAGAATTGCTGCCTTGGCTGCTTGTGGGAATTTGTACCTCAGGCTGGTGCAAAATACCTCATTCTTTGTGTTTCTTTGGGACTCACTCACTGGGGGACTTCAACCCCTAATGAGCTCCTTGCTTGCCTGACTAGAAAGGGAAGACATTTCCTGGGCACACCAGAGGTCTGATTAATTTCCAGGAATGCCCAAAGGTTTATGTATTTCATTGTGGGCTGAGGTGTGTGGATTCTTTGCCTGGATGAATTCTCCAAGGACTGAGAAGCACCGACAGTGCCAGGTGGGAACAAAGCCACACAGGATTTCAAGCCTATTTACAAAACCTGATGGTTGAGGTGTAGTGGTGAGTACCCCAGACAATTCACCTCAGTTCTTAAAGACACAGGTGGCACCACAGCATAAGGTTTTTCTCCTCCAGTTGAGAAAAATACCTTGACTTCAGAGAAGTCAGACCTGGCTCAGAGATTGGAAGTTGGCAGGGTCCAGGACATCAGCTATGGGTGTTTTTCACAGACAGGGATAATTTTCATTTGTGAAGAAAACTGTTTGTCACCACAAAAGCTATATTTTGCACCATTCTCTGAAAAAAGTGTTGAGCTTTTCACCTTGCAGACTGTCCTATGGAAAGCAGTTGAGATGCATTTACAAAGTAGGGTAAGGTCTTTGTGCTTCCAAAATGCTTCAGAAAGGAAAAACAATAAAACCAAACCAAACAAATAATCCCCCAAACCCACAAACAAACAAACAAACAAACAAACCCTACTGGAATAAATATATATCACTTTCAAATAAAGTTAAAGAAAAGTTAAAGACCTTGACTTATACCAGTCTTTTTGTCTAAGTCTTGCTAAACTACAATAATTGATCAATAATAAAAGTGAAGCCAGAGGGCCAAACAAATCATGCTGGTTTTACTACAGTAAAAATTCAGATCTCAAAAAGTAAAAAATAGGTATATGACAATAGAATAACAAGATTACAGCTCCCACAAAGAAAGATACCAGGAACACCTCGATGAGAAAATGCATTTTAAAGGCCTCAACTGGGTTGCAAATTTGGCTGGGTATCTTCCTGGATAGTTCAAGGAGAGTTTCTGCATTCCTAATTCTACCCAATATTACTTTGTTCTGCAACAATATCTAGATGACAAAATACATAAATGCTACCAATCAGTTAAATAAAAATAATTGTTTTTTTCTTTTTTCAGGTCAGTATTTTTCTTCTCAGAAAGTATCTACTGCCTACACTCTTAAATTCAATCTTGCAAAATTCTACATAACAGAAGTTATACAGTTCTTGTATCTAATGGTAAACACAGATTTTAGTTTTCTTGAGAAATGTCATGGTCCTTGGGGGGTTGTATAAAATCCATACTCTGAAAAATCAGAGCAAAACTTTAATCAAGGTAAATATTTTTTAAAAACCCCAAACATTTTAGAGACATTTGCAGCTCAAGCACCCAGAGGAGCACTCTCTAGATCCTGAGTCCTTTCCTGGGTTTAGAAGAAAAAGGATGGCAGGCAGCAGCAGCCATGAATAATATTAAACCAAGTTTTCATCTACAGTTCAGTTTGGGCTTTGGCGCCAGGGCAGGGGGCACTATGCACAACCATGGGAGATGACACCGAACAATTCAGGGAGACACTTGAGCAAAGTGGAGCAGAACACTTACAACTTCCAGAAAAGCTTTTAACTGTGCTTTGTTTTAATTTAATCTTTAGCCAACAGAGAAATATTAATATACACACATCAAAACCTTTTCTACTACTTGAGAAAATGAAGCCAACACTACAAAGTATGGATGACACATATCCTCCATTTTTCATTTACTGTTTCTTTTTGCAGAACAGCACATGATTTATGTTGTGAATGTACCAACATTTTTCTAAGTTTAATTTAATGGTTTTCCTGCATTATTACTGTTCTTCTGCTCCTCTGACTGAATATTCTCTCCGTGTCCATCTGGTGAGTACTCTTTTCTCAAAATAGTTCATGACCACTCTTTCCTATATTTGCATGAGAGATGTACTATTATTATATTTGCATGGAAGAAGTTAGGTGATCCTCCAAAAATGTTTTTCAGTGATATCATTTGTCCAACTTGTAAATGGATTTACAGTTCTAAATGTGACATCATAAGTGGCATGTGACAGAAGATCTAAGCAAGAAATATTCTGTAGTCTCCTAGAAATCTAGCCAGAATTGCTCTTTTTTAGATCCTGTTTGTTTGCCCAAAATAATTAACACTTGGTCATAGAGATTAACCTGCAGCTATTGTTGTTCAGTATTCAATGTTTTTCCAATATTTAAAGCTGAATTGTTGCTGGATTTAGGAACATGGCTTTTGAGATACAATTCCACAGCATAAGCTGTTCTGGGAAAGAGCAGGAGCCAGCCCTGGAAGCATAACAAAGCATGTTTTGAATGCACAGGACATGCAAAGCCACAAATGCCAGCCAGCGCCACATGCTTAAAGCCACATTCAACAAACCAGAATTTCCTCGAGCACAATAATGCCTGCTGTGACAAGTAACTAAACTCTTGAGGAAACAGCTGTTAAAATGCATTTTCCTCTCCAGCTGAAGGAATTCTCACTACACAGACACCTTCGACAAGGTGATGCTTTGCATTTTCCTTTGTTTTTACATGCAGGAATCTCAAAGAAATAGCATCAACACAGAACCCAGCCCTGGCCCCCATGATACCCATGGAAAGAAACCCTTATTTTGACTTCACTGGGATCATGATTTGATCATAATTGATTAATCCTCATTCCATTCCTGTGAAACAAGGAGGGATACACAGAGATCACTTCACACATCAGTGCAGCACGGTGTTTCTGGAAAATATCAGCTGTTCCAAAACAGAGGAGCCCAGCACGCAGTTTGAAACAGGATGCAGTGGCCAACACTATCTCCATCTGGAACAATACAGGAAATGCTGAGTGGCATCACTTAAAATAGATTTTGGCCAGCGTACAGGGATTAAGAGACTTAATTTTCAAAAGGTGCGCTGGGGCCTTAAATAACCATAAATAGTCAGGACTTTGTATGGGTGCCTCACTGGAAGAGCAGCAGCACACACAGTGTGGTGGTTCCTCATGCCATGGGAACACATAGCTTCCTTGCTGGATCATCTGCAGCTTTCAACAGGACCAACAGGGCTCCCATGTCCAACAGAGAGCCACCTCAAAGTCCTGACCCCGCGGAACACAAATCACGACAGTACTTGGAACCAGTGGAACAAGAATTTCACTCCCTGGAAATAGTCCGTGAGATCTGGCAGCAACATTTCCCATCAGACAGCAACCATGAGATGTTTGATACCTTATATTCCTGCTATCCTTAAATAAATCGTGTATCTAGTTCATCATTTTTCCACCTGATTTAATTAGAATTGTGCTTAGTTCTTCAAGTTGGTGAAGCCTTATCTTGCAATATGCTGCAGATGCTACTGCTTGGAGATTAATGTTTGCTTTTTAATTAAAGTTTTTACTTGAGAGGTTTGTGATATCCCCACACTATCATTTAAGACCAAGAAAATAACTGTGTATTATTCTTAACATGGGCAGCCATAGCATAATAAGAAACAACCATATTCAGCATATCACCAAGTTCTACTATGTGGTTTCCATTTATATGTGAGATTTTTCCTAGTGTTTTAATGAGCCTCCATCAGAAGCTTCATCAGAACTATGAATTTTCTGTGTAATATCTCTGTATTTTTTTAAGTTTAGACTGTCGAGTAGTCAGCAAGATCTTCTGTACCAGTTCCCCTCCAGCATCAGAAAGTTCAGCTGAGCACTGCCATGCTAAGCAGCTCATTGCCCCCACAGCAGAGTTCTGAGGGTGGAGTAGGACAAGGAAGAAACAGCTACAGCTCAAGAAAGCAAGAAAGGGAGACCTGAAATAGAGAGACTGAGCAGGGCCACAGGAAAAACAACATTGTGGTAAGGTTCCAGGAGAGGAAACTGCTGCAGAGCCCTGGGCAAAGATGGAGAAGGAATTACAGCAGAATTAAGGGAGGCAAGGATGCTGTGCCTCGACATCTGAGGCAGAGGGGTGCCCTGGGAGGGCAGGAGGGGATACAGAGGGGTGGCAGCCAATATGTAATCTCCTGAAAGATTAGGAACCCTTGTTTGCTGGAAAGAATGATCTCAAGTCCTAATTTAGTTACAAGCGGGAGAGTTACTATTGCTCTGAGCAGTGTTGGCCCAGACCCCCAGAAAAGCACTAAGCACCACACAGAACAGACAAAAACTGAGAGGATAGTCCCTTGTCAAAGAGTTTCCAGGTTTTGTGTAGGGCAAGCTACAATGCAGGGATGCACAAAGGAGTGCTCCTAACAGTGAGCAGACTGCTCAGTCCAGCTTTGCAAAATCCTGCAAGCTTCTCTGCAGCTCAGCTAATGCACTTATACCTTATTTCACTGTAGCACAGTGTGGTCTCAATGCTGATTGGTATGTCTGAAAATTCTGATTTGCAACTTTTAGAAACAGTTACTTATCACTAAAAAGAGGCTCTCAAATTGAGTTAGTACAAAGCTGGCCTATAGTTCAGCCCTTCCTTTCTCTAATGGCCCTTATACTTAAGAGGAGCTGCAAAGAACATTCAGGAACTCTCCTTACATGTGAAGACAAGAGAAAGAAGGGAGGCCAATTCCTGTGCTAACAGCTTCTTGGTAAAGCCATCTGGGAAGAGCCATGTTTAGTATCTGATGGAAGGAGCATTACTTAGACCACTTCCACTGACCTCAGCCTTGAGAGGGAACAAGAACCTGGAATGCTGTTCTATTCCAGCACCTTTGGCAGAACCTGAACCCGTGCTCACACACCGCACACAGACAGGACGACAGGCAGGAGCAGGGGCTTCATGGAACATCTACCAGCAGGTTTCAGACCTGGGCTTCGAGTGAGCATGGGAGCCTCTGGGCAATGCTCCAGTGTCCCGAGAATGTCACCTTTTTGAGAAGGGAGACTCTGGGAGTAAAACAGGAGACCTATGTATCCTCTTTAAAGGTTGAATATTTGACTTTGTATCCGAGGCAACTGATTGGAGTGCAACAGGCAAACTGCATCAAGTGTCCAACCCAGGAGGAACGCTAGACCTTTGCTGAAAGGCATAACCACTTCCCCCTGCTAGATCCTGGGCTTTGCAAGGATCTGAGTTTCTGATTTAAACGCAGCAGCAATTGCTACCAGATGTGCATGTCGGGGCCCTGAATGCACTGACAGCTCTTAATTGGCGTGACCAGCCCTGGGCCCGCCCTGCCCCAGGCATGGGGGCCCTCGGTCCCTGCCCAGCTTTGCTGGGCTGCAGATCCAGCCCTGCTGTGCCTGTTCCTCTGGACAGTGACCCAAGTGCTGACCTGAATTTCTGCCTTGCCTTGGACTTGTCTCATCCCCATGAACTTGTCTGCCCTGCTGAGCTCTGTCGGCTGCCAAGCCTGGCCAGCCCTGCTCGGGGGCTGTGGGATGGGTCCCTACCTGCTGACCGTGCTACCCTCCTGTCCCTCTCTGCTCCCTGACAGCAAAGAGGAAATGCTCTAAATTCCCCTTCCAAACTCAGATGGGTGCTACTAATTTGTATTTAACTTACAAGTTGGTGTTTCCATACTGCAGAGGATTTCAATATTTTATTCTGGATATGGACAAGAGAAATGAGACAAAATTGAAATTAAATATCCAACTGTAAAAGAAAATTAAGTATGAATAAAGTCTAGTGCTAGAAACTTCTGCAAGTACCTTCTTTATATTTTGCAACTGTCTTAACAATAGGTTATCCATGGTAGCACTGATTCACACATCTCCACTTGCAGAATTATTTGACATCTAAAAAGCATCTGAGTTGGAGTTGAGACAGCCTGACGATCATGATGAGTTTGATATCTAAGCATTTGGCTACTCCACTTTCAAGCAGTTCCACAGAAGTACACTTAAAGTGCTTGAATATTCCTCCCACTTTTTCTCTTCTTCTTCTTCTTTTATTTTTTTTTCTTCCAATTTGTACAGTACCTACATCTAGGAAATGACATAACCTGTGCACCAGATGTGCTGTGTAAAACTTCTGCCTGCCTCCCAGCCTCAGCATGTGTGCCCCACGGGGTCTAACCCACCTCCACCCCAAATGAGGAACATATGGAGCACCATGAATGGCAGAAACAAGATTTCGCTTTGAACTACATTCCTCCTATCAAAGGGTCCTCTGTCTTGCCTTCTCCTTCTCCATTCCTCTGGGTAATCATGAGGAAAGAACTGAACATTCAGAAAAGCCTCCTGGGGACAAATTCATTCCTAGTGTAACTCTGCTGAAGTTAATGGTGTTGCACCTTGGATTAAAACAGCACCATAATATTAAAAACCAGAGACAGCATACTACCCTGTAATTACTGTCTAAGAGAGAAAAAAATAATAAAAATGATTCATTCTTATAAGACCCCAAAGGGCACAGCTGGCTTAGCTGGTTTAAGAGGTGAAAATAAAAGAAGGCAGCTAGAATGTAGTGATTTTAAATTTATAGATATGTATATAAATATGGGAAAATGACAGTCAGATTTTAAGAACAATATCCTAGAAATATAATTTAATGTGACTGTGAGTTTTAAAAGACAGACAACAGAAGTAGCTCTTAGGAAAATTAAAGGCCTTCTTTCATACCAGCATAAATTAGGAATAAATTCCTTCTAATCAAGCATTACACAGTTGCAAACTTAATGCAAAGGAATTGGGCCCTGCAGCACCAAAACTGTTATTCTGTAACACAATCGAGCACCAGGAGTTGCATTTTCCCCTTTTTATAAAAGGACAATGTTATTTTTTTAGCCAGTTAACATTTAAAGGTCATTGTTACGGGAAGGAAACATTTCTTGTATTAAGTTTGGTGAAGTCGTTAGAAACGCGCAGTCTGCTCCTTTATGGACTTCACGTTACAACATATGGAGGTGTGTGAAAGACACTCTGAAGCTCAGTGATACTGTACAGTACAACAGCAAAGGCAAAGCAGAGATGTGGCAGAAGAGCTGCATGGGCTTCAGAGGCATTTGTCAGCAGCAGCTGTTGTATCTCCATCTTTCTTGTTATTTCAGTGAAGTTCATCTAGGCAATAATCCTTTCCAGCCAAGGGAATAAAATCCCACCATGAGAACTCATCTTCTGAGCACAGGAGGTCCTAGAGAAAAAGCACAACCCCCAATATTTCTGCAGATTGGCTAAACAGTATCTCTGCCTACCTACCTCCCAGTGCAATAAATGATCGAGCAAACACTTCGTGCTCATTATTGCTCAGATGTCCCCTGGTGGTCTTACAGCCTCTCGTGCCCACAGAAACACACCTTTCCTTTATGTGTAATCAATAACAAGGCTGCCACACATGCCCTTTGTACCTACTGGAGCCAGAACACAAAGTCTTGCTCTCCCTAGCTGTGCCAGACATCACCATTTCCTAGAAAAAATTACCTGGGGAAATCAGGTTTCCCTGTACAAACAAACCAGGCTTTCAGTTACACAGTAACTGAGACATTAAAAAAAAAACAAACAGGGGAGAGGGAAATTGGCTGACAGGAAACCACTGAGGAGTTTCAGCAAGCTAAGAAAAAAAATCAGAGTTTTGAGGACAAGTTTTCACCAAAATATTTTCTGATATGTTACTTTGTTATTAAAAACCCCCAGTAGGATCCATAACCATCTATGGAGGTTTCACTGCTTATTCATTTATAGACAAATATTCCCTCAATCAGACAGGCCCCAATTACAAGTGATGTTAGTTTCTTAGTTGATTTCTCAAAGTAGATATTAACACTAGAGAAAAAGAATTCCTCCTGTTCCAAGATATAGGAATGCCTCCCCAAAAAAACCAAAATGTAGTTCTCCTTTTCCCTTGCTATTGAGATAGACACATGCTGACTTTTCATTAAAAATGTCACAGCTGTCAAGCTCTACTGAGACAGAGCAATGAACACAGCCTTAAATATAGCAGAAAATTGCAAAATGTATAAGATTTTCGACAAGTAAAATTGGAACAATGTTTTCCTTTTGCTCCTTGGTACAGGCTGGTTATCCTGTGAAGCAGAATTACCTCTTTACCCCAAGAACTGTCTGTAATAAGAAGGGCTAGAAATTAATTTTCAAATGAAAGTTGAGTATAATGAAAATACATGGGTCTAAAAGCTGGGGATTTAGGCAAAATATCAAATACAAAATCCTGTGAAGAACAGCAGTTGGTACCAAGGCTAAATACCTATAAAAACCCCTGTCATTTTCCATTGTTTCAAGGCAAACAAGACTTTGCTAGCTTTAGCACATACTTCTTTCTTCAGTCAGGAAGATCCATTCTACAAAAGCTTAATTAATTTCCAATAGGCTACATAGAAAAAGCCTTAGTTGAAAATTTAGAAGATAAGACTTCATCTAACAGCACGTTATTTAACATAATGAAATCCACAGGAAAAAAGCAAACCCTTTGAGGCTTTATCACACTGCAGTAGGCTTCAGAGATGCTGATTATGAGATTGTGTTCACACAAAAACAACACATTAATTATCCAGAGAGCCTTGAAGTGAGCAGAAAGATTGCAAGAGTGGATTATCAATTTTTCTGTCTTGACAACACGTGGAGCTTGACCTTTTAAGCACTCAGGCACCTAGTCTGTAGGTATGTTCTATGTGAGGCGTTTAGTGGGTGTTGAAAGTTCCACTCAGAGACAGTTGTCATTTCTGAGTGCCTTTATTCCTTTAAAAATCATCTGTCACTTCAGGTTTTTTATAAGCAGTTTGAATTTCAGAATACCATCTATGAGAAATCTTAGGATATTGCCTGGATCATGATCTCCTTCTTGATACAACCCAAAGCCGGTATAAAGACACGATGAGAAAGAACCAAAGCAAAAGTATCATGTATAAATATATATTATATATAATTGTGTGCCACTCTAGTTTAGCCATTCCCTGCAAGTGTTTTTCTATGCAAAATACGCTGATGAGAGCACCTTTCCAAAAATGTAATTTGTGAAATATATTGCTTATGGGATTACAAGGGGCACATGCCTTCAACAGAACTTATATTTATGCCTATATTACATACATGCTTAACTGTATGGACGACTTGAGTCTATAATTAAAGGTTTAATATTAAGTTTAATCTTTTAATGAAAGATGTCACCCATGAAACAGCAGACTAGAGCCTCAAAAATAAAAAAGTGTGTACCTTTTATGAAGAATCAACTCCTTAACTTTATGCATGAAAACCTCCATAGGCACACCTGAAACTGCAATATCCAGCGATCAAAATTAAACATGTCTGGAGAAGAAATAAAATCCTACTTACTTCTGCCCATTTCAAAGAGGCAGTTAGTAGGAGAGAGATTATAAGGGGGAAACTTAAGCAAAAAGATATTTTTCAGCCTCAATGACAATTTTTTTGACTTAGAACTAGCTATCCAGGCTAAGGTGCTTGCACTATGCTATTTAGATTGAGGTCATCTTTTCCTATTCTGCAAGTGACAATACACAGCTGCTGTAGATCACACAGGAGAGCAGATTGTAATTATTGCTGTTTATATCAAACAAAGGGCACTTATTCATTCTAGTATTTTTGGAGAGTTGGATGCTGCTATTGCTGTTGCCGGGATATTTTGTTTCAAGTGATCTACCTGATTATCAGTCTCTATGCTTTGGTAGTGCCTGCCAGCAATAGAATCTCTAGCAGAGCTTGTAAAAAAACATTGCTTTCTGAAAGGGTATTATAAAAAACCCATTTCTTATACACAGCACAAGAGACCGTTTAAAAATCATTGGCTTAATTGTTGTGGAAATTAGTCAGCACTGCAAAGACATCGGCGCTGTGGGAACAAGGCAAATTGAGGACCAGGGACACCGACACCATTTCTGCTGCGGGAAGGTCTTGATGCCACCAGTCCTAACCTCACCCGTATTAAAGGTGACAAGCCTGAAGTTCTGAGGCTCACACGTAACTTCATCTGTATTAAGGGTGACAAGACTGACCGCTATCTACAGCACTGGGTGGCAGCGCAAATGTGTTGCTGGAGCAGGCGCAGAATTATTTTGGTTTACACGGAGTCATTTGCCTGCCAAAAACCTTCACGTCATCTTACCTTCCTCACGTAGCAAGTCAACACGTCCCGAGGCTTTTTTATACCAGAAATACACTTAAATGGCATTACAGACAGCCATAGACGCCATGCTGACTTCACCTTTTTCATCTGCACCTTTCCATTAAAACCCAAACATTTCAGGCGGCGCCTCCTTAAAACCCGCGTGGCAGCGAAGGAAAGCGCCACACAAGCCTCACCTCACACTACTCCTGCCAGCGCGCTTTGTACCCAACCCTAACCTGAGGGAATCGCTGGTTCCACCCCTGCCCGCTCCGGTGTCCCGTGTCCCGCCCCGGTGTGCTGTGTCCCGCCCCGGTGTTCCCCGTCCCGTCCTGTCTCGTGTCCCGCCCCGGC
>WAAG01059276.1:27434-45494 GCA_013390105.1 Tichodroma muraria | reverse complement strand
GCTAGTGAAATCTATTCGTGCTTATGGAAATTGGGGTTGGGACTAGATGATATTTAGGGTCCCTTTCAACCCTTAACATTTTATGATTCTAAGTAATTTTCTTAAGAGGCTTTTTTCACAATAGGGAATAAATAGATGTGATCAGAGACCATGAAAACTGAATAACAACAAGAAATTTGTATCACTACAAAACTTCACTTCTGTTGTATGAAACAAAATAGGACTGTGATTTGGCCAGAAGAAGTGGAATCTTTTATTTGCTGGAAATCTAGGAATATTTATATGTATTTTTAAGTGAAATGTACCAGTTTGAATAGCACCAGCTTGTTTTAATTGTACAATTTGACCATGAATTGAATTATTTTTGCCAAGTTTTGTTAATTTACCTGGCTAGTTTTGTACAATTTATGCACAGTTAATACTTCATTCATCAACTCTATGTAAATGATGGAATTCTTTCCTTCTCTTAGCTTCTAATGTCACACAATAATATCTGTCAATTTCTGACTAAATTATCCAAATTAAACTTTGGGAGATATATGTGCAGTAACTAATATAGCACATTATTTCTTAATTCCTTCAGTCCCTTTTTTATTTTTTGTTAGTTATTAAGAGATCTTTGTCAGCTGTGGGTGGATTCACTATGAAGTCTTCTTTCAAATAAAACATGATCCCAAGTACTGTGTGTTATGCAATAAAAATTATGTATGTAAAGAGAATATTTAAAGAGAGTGAATTTAAGGAAAAATTAAATAAAAAATTGTCTTTTCCTCTTCTTGAAGAGGCTAGGAATTTCTTGGATTTGAGCTATGTCCTTTACTACAAATATACAATGTCAGGTTCAAACTGATAAAAGAACAGAACTACAAAAAAAGGTACATCTCAAGAGAAAATTTGGCACCTGAAGAGGTCTGCCAGAAATTCTAGCAGCAAGGAGTTCCATCTTCCTGCTTCAGCCATCCTGACTTCCATGAGGACGCTTGCTGCTAACCCAGCTGGCCTGCCACCTTCTGGGAGGCTGAGCTGGAATCTAAATGAATGCAGATGGCTGTCCATTCTCAAAACCCAACTACTCTTTATGAATATCCAAGAAAAATTGAGGGAGTTTTTGTTCTTTTGTGGTCTGTAGCAGTCCACAGCTTCCTTGCAAGGGGAGGCTGAGGGGCAAGCACCAATCTCTACTCTCTGGTGCCCAGGGACAGAATGCAAGGGAAGGGTGTGAAGTTGTGTCAGGGGAGGTTTGGATTAGATGTTAGAAAAAGGTTCTTTATCCGGTGGGTGGCTGGACACTGGAGCAGTCTTCCCAGGGAAGTGATCACAGTACCAGCCTGACAGAGTTCAAGAAGTTTGGACAATGCTGTCAGGCACATATTGTGACTCTTGTGGTGTCCTGTGCAGGGCCAGGAGTTGGACTCGATGATGCTTGTGGGTCCCTTTCAACTCAGGATATTCTATGGTTGTATTTATTTTCTTAGTGATGGACTAGGATTATTACCAGAGTAATAGACATCAAAGGGTAGGGTGCTTCAGGTAGCTATACCTAACACTTAGTAATTATTCAATTTGATAACAAGATTTGGTAATGAGACGTCTTACTGTTCACATAAGTGCTTATCCATTTTGATATCAATAGGAGATAAAATATGCTATCTATTTTAATCTGTGTTAAATATGCAGGGACCAGAAGGGGCTCATCCGTAGAGAACACAGAGCAGTCCAGGCAGGTATGTTTATTATTTTACAGGGTCTGCAGCAGCTGTAATGAGTGCTTGACACGGCATGTGGAAAAGCACTGTACTTTCTCTAAATGATGTATTTGATTACAACCAAGTATTTATAAAGCTTCCAGCTGCAAAGTACATAAGGATCTTCAGCAAGTTAAAAATGACAGTACTGTCATGAATACTTATCTCTCTTCTCATGCCATGCTATTTAAGGTCTGAATAATCCACTTTTCTATATGTGATGGTAAGCCTGGGTAGGAATAAGGAGGAATTCACAGTCTAATGAAACAAGATTAGACCACTTAAATCACTCTAGAGACCAGAAGGCAATGCACCCCATAGTTTTGTTCTAGTCCTAGATCTGTACTTTCATTTAACAGCCTCATGAATCCTTTGGTTGAAAAGGGAGGCGTATGTTGCTCCTAGCAAGCTAACTTACATAATTAAAAGTAAACAAACAAACTTCTGAATATATAAGCATGTCTACAGGTCTGCTGTCAATATCATCACTGTCTGATTAAATGTTATATAAGAGGGCAGGCTTAGTGCTATTCCCTCTAACCACAAGGAAATTCAAAAAGATTCAGAGATAAAGGTCACAACTTGTGCTGCTCCTGAAGTGCTGTGGGTACACATAGTGAGAATACTACTTCATGTCATAGAATGCCATATGCTTCATTCAGGTGCCCTGGACACCTGCAGTGGAAAAATAGACTTCAGATGAGCAAAACTCCATAGTGTAGCTATAGCAAGGGGACTTGCACATATGCCTCCTAATTTTCACAATTTGCATACTTTTCTAAATCTAGGGCCGGTGGGAATGGAATAATCTGGAATTGGAGTGGTCAGGATGGGAAGAAAACAGACATAAGAAAAAGTCTGAGAAAGTTCTGGTGACAGAAGGATTTGACAACTACAAAGTTACATACAAAGAGATGGAGAAGCAATAGGTAAAAGGTGCAGCATAGCACCTAGAAAAATGTGCAAAATGGGGTTTTTTTGCACATTTTACACGATGTGTAAAAGAGAAGGGGATATCGCAATTCTCTGATGTATCAGTCCACTTTCCTCTGAAAGTTGATTGTGCTGGTGTAAAGAGCTTAGAGAATATTTTAAGAACCTCAAATAATTTCAGTTTTGCTTATGCACTTTTTCATATTCTGATTAGGTAATGAAATTTTACTCAAGGAAGCATCTGTGGATGGGACACATGTGTACAATTATTTCTGCTTGATGTGTTAGACCACGCATCCACTCAGGTAACATAAACAATACCAGGTACCCATTGCAATAAAAATGTCAAATATAGAAAATATGAATGGTCTGAAGTATATTCTTTTAACAAAATATAGCTGAGTGCCTCTAAATACTGATCAAATCTGATGAGTCTATGATTTTCAAGTGAACTTTGAATAAGTATGGAAAGAAAGGATCCTAGATCAAATTGTTATCTATAGTTGTTCTTTGCAGCATCATCTCTTCCCCAGCACTTTGAACATATGTCTAACATGGGATGATAACTCACATCTTTACTACACACACCCACACCACAAATAAACTAACAAAAAAACCCCACCCAAAAACTCCAAAACCAAGCCCCCCCAAAAACCAACCAACCAAAACAAACAAAAAACCCCCAACAAAACAATGAAAAACACCACAATGTATTTTTTTATCTATAAGAATCAAAGACCATAGTTTAAAATAAACAAAGATCAAAGTTTGTCTAAAACTTGGCTTGGTTTTTCCTTTGGGTATGCGACTATTTTACCAACTTTTAAGTGCATGCTCAAACAGAGAAGACATGAGACAAAATGCTTGAAAGTAAGTACCTTACTTCAGATTGACTTATTGCTTATCAAGGCCCAAGAGGAATCTTAAAAATCCTGAAATTCTCGACTCAAATCCATAGTTCTAGCTAAGCAAAGGATGATCTTTTTAATAAGATAAACCAGTCTAGATTCAAAAGTTTGCAGTGATAGACAATTTAATAAATCCCTCCTTGCTTATGCCATTCTTATAACCTTTATTTTAATCTGAATATTTCAAAACACAGCTTTCTGATACTGGATCTTGTTATGCTTTTGTCTGATGGATTAAAGAGTTCTCAAAGCATTCCTGAAGTGGTTTCCTGAATGCTTTCCAATTTTTCAAAATCCTTTTGAAGGTGTAGATACAGGGGCTGGACACGGTATTCCAGCTGACAGTTAAGTTTCATTACCTTGAAATAAGGATTAACTGGGAAGTCAAAACTACATAACTGGGTGTAGTGACATTTCACCTTTGGTGACCTGGCTTAAAATTTGTGTTTGGTCAGCAAAGGAAATTGTTTTTCTAATCTTATCCAAGCCCCTTCTGACGTTTTTCCATATCAAAAAGAATTGCTTTCACTGGCATAATTTTCCTTCATGACTAAGGACAGGCCTAGAACTGTGCAGGCTGAATAACAGGTTTGAGTGGCAAGGACACACTGCCAGAGCTGTGTCCCTTCTGAGCACAGGCTGTGGCTCCTGTGGCTCCTCCCAGGCACAAACACACTGGCAGCTAAGACTGTGTGCACATGAGCTGCAGCCACTCACTTCCCCCTTCTCTGACCTCAGGCACAGCCAGTGCAGCCCCCAGCAGGATTCCTTCTCCCCTTTCCTTGGTGGTCCTTCCTGAACAGCGGTGAAGGAAGCAATTTTCTTTACAGCCTGAGAATGAAATGGTATTTCACTGCTGCAAAACCACATAAAGACTTGAGGCTTACAACATGAGTAACAGGAAGCAACCTAATTTTAAACCCCTTTTTGCACTATAGAATATTATCAAACAATATGTAATGAAGAGAGTGAGATGTTTCCAAACAGTTTTTCTTCAATAAGTTAAAAAACTATGACCACATACCAAGTATTTAGGTAGGGATGTCTTCCAGACTATGAAGAGATAGAAAGGTAGGTGAAAAAGAACATAGTTGGGGCAAAGAATTACTATATTATTAGAATATTATTAGAATAATATAGTTGTGGTTTTATGGGCATTGGATAGACTCATAAGTATTTAAATACATATGTATTAGCATACACATAGCTATATTCCAATACAGAGATTTTTCTTGCCAAACCCCCATATTTCACTGCAAGATAATGTTACAACACAGCTGTTGGGATTCATCTGACACCATTTTACCTTCTGAAGTATTAATTATCTACTTTAATTTAGTCACCTATGTCCCCTTTTATGACTGGCAGAAGGAAAAAGATACTCCTTGAGTTATTAGTACCATAGCCTCACATGTGGCAGGCATCAGAAGAAATTATTTGCCCTATAAACATGTGTCTTTGTCTCCATTAAGTATCAAAAAAGCTCACGAAGTCTTTTGTATTTGATGTGATTTTTAAGAAACTGAAGTTAGGTAGTTGTTGTAGATACCCCCACTCATGCAGATTAGAAGTGTATATGGATACTAATGGCTAGAGTCAGTGTTTGATTAAAGCAGCAAATAATCATAAAATTCTTTGTAGCACATTTTTAATGCAGTGGTGCCAGCTATTGTGAAGAAAATAGGATGAGGAGTAGTTAAAAGATGTGTGAGAGCCCTGAAAGAAAGCCTGTGCTAATTTCAACAGATATTGATGTACCTGATGTTTGTAAGATGTGATACTGAACCAGTACTCCAGCAGGATTTTCAAGGAAGAGGGAGATAATCAGAAAATCATTATTGAAGAAGGGTTAATGAACCTGCTATTTTTTGCATCAAAATGGCCTGTAGTACTTGGGATAGCCTTGCTAATTGGGAAGTCATGATATGACGGCTCTATCCAGCTTTAAGTGTTGGTAAGAAAAATTTGGTTGCTTAGAAATTCATGCCTTTTGGTTAGAAATCAGACTCTGTGTGTCAGAGGGTTAAACTGGATGATTCCACTGTTTTGCTGAAGGAAGAGCTGGGATGTGAGAAGTTGTCATAATCCTGGCTGGAGGCAGCCCAGCTGGGCTCAGTTTCCCTTTCCCCCTGGAAGTCCCAGAAGCAACAAACCTGGAGTACTAATGCATTTCCTTGTCTCTTTCTCTTCTATATTCCTGCCCACTCTTCCTCTCCTGTCCTTGATGAGAATGTCTGGCTCTTGCCCTGGTCCCCTTCAATTCCAGTCTTGGAATACAAAAAATCAGCTTTGCTTGCACAACTGAGATCTCACAATCTGTCCCTCATTATTAAAATCTGGCAGACTTGAAAGTGTGCATGCACAAAATGGGGAGGTAAGCCTTTGACATGGGGAGCTCTCTAAAAAAGGTTGAAAGACTCTTTCAGACAGAAACAGTGGTTTTATTTCAAATTGATGCACTCTACATTGAAATGTCAACATTTTTGCTGTCCTGTAATTTCCACCAATTAGTTTCAAAATCTCAAACAAAATAGTGTTGAGTCAAAATATCAAACAATTAATAGTAATTATATTTAAAATCTCTTGTTCTGTTATAATTAGTAATTACATTTCTTTCTTTAAAAATATGAAAAATACTGTAACAGAATATTTAAGTTAGAAACATTGATTTTTCAAAGTTTCTAATTTTTCTGAATCTGTTCAAAACTTCCTGTAGAAAACACAAGACTATTCTTCAAGTAGAAACATTCCTCAACAAAATTTTCTTTTAAAAGGCTCTTGATGAGATGTATTTGGATATCTGACCAGCTATTGCCTTACATCATTTCATCACTGAGTTGTGTAAAAAGGAGTCTCACTTTGTTGAAAATAAGTAACATCCAAGCAGCCTCATCTGGAAGAATATTAGCAGTAGCAGAGATCAGCAAGGTTTTCATTTGCTTAACAGAAGGCCTTCAAAGTTTGTAAAGTAGTAATATTTTCTGCTTCTGAAGGAATGAGTGTCAAAACGTAGCTTATAATTCAGATTCAAGGAAGAGTATGAGAAATTTGCTTACTTTCTTGCCAAATACAATGTAGGAGGAAATAAATGTTCTTAGGAGTTTAGTAGATACTGATAGGGTGGTCAGACATTGGAATAGGCTTCCTAGAGAAGTGTTCAATGCCCAAGCCCTTTTAGTGCTTAAGAGGTGTTTGGAAAATGCCTTTAACATGTGTTAAACTTGGTCAGCCCTTGGTCAGGCCAATCAACTACAGGATTATTGTAGGTCCCTTCCAACTCAAGTAGTTCTATTCTATTCTATTCTATTCTATTCTATTCTATTCTATTCTATTCTATTCTATTCTATTCTATTCTATTCTCTAAGCAAAACAGTTCCCAAAACACTCTTGGACCTTCAGGGATTTCAGCTGTTTCAGGCATATGCAGATCTGGTATAATTGTAAAAACAACAATGTAATGAACTTTATATGGGCATGCTCGCCATTCAAATTGCACTGCCCTTTTCAAATTACACATCTGTGTGTACTAGATTTTCAGAAACTATAACTGTTACCTTATTGTCACCTGCCATTTAAAACAATAACCAAACTCCCATAGATGGAGTAGAGAAGTGCTGAGCACATCGGGAAGTACCAACTGTGCTATGAAAACAGTGATTGATAATACACTGCTCACCAAGAAGAATTATCTCAAGATTTCCCCCTGTATTATAAGTATGTAATTAGTTGAGCAGAGGACAGGAGTTTAGATGCACGCATGGACAAGTGCAAAAGGTGAGCTAACAGAGTGAAAGAGAAAAAGAGAAGATGGACTGTTGCTTAAACTCTTTGAATGTTGTCGGCACCAGCAGATATTAATGATCTACCTTAGAAGCCTGAAGATAGAACCTGTGTGCCTGTGTAGTCACAGCGCAAGGACCCTCTCCATAGCTGAAACTCCTTATTTATTCATCTGAATGGGGTGCTGGAAGACAAAGAAAGGAATCAGTCTTTGAAGAATTTGACTTCAGTTCTTCAGTGTACAGCATGGAAAGTCCACGTCATAAATCCTTGCGTGAACCCAAGTTACAAATTGGAGCAGCACACTAACATTAACAAGGTTCTTTCACTCCAGAAGCAGACAGGCTTGGTTCTCAGCTTAACAAACTTATTTAAGGAAAAAAACCCAAACAACAAAGAAGCCCAAACTTATATAGGGAAAGGATGTGTTTCCATCACAAGACTAATAAAATCTACAGTTTTGGCTTCACTCCATCTAGTGGCAACCAGGGAGAAATCCTCCCTCCTCCTTCCCCACAGAAGTAACAGTGTGTCAGCTATGGCTAAAAGTTAGTTTTGGACACGTGTGGCAGGGTTTGGGCTTGTTTATAGTCACTGAAGTCCAAGAGTAGTCAATTAATGGGTTTTGATGTGCTTGCCACTGACAGAATATGGTTCCCATTGCACCACACCCCCCTTGGTGCAGGTGGAAGCAGAAGGAGAGATTTCCCAGTGTAGGTGGAAGCAAAGATCTACTGAATGCCTGAAGACGAGGGGTGCTGTGGTAGAAAGGTCTGAGAAAAATGTGTTTGTAACTTCTAATAAAGGTTTCTTAAGCAATGGAAAGGCAACAGAGAAGGGGCAGTTTCGTTCATCATTGGATATGTCCTAGAATCCTCAGTAAAAATTCTGGACTCAAGTCTTCTTTTTCTGGTGTGCTGGAAGCAGACTAGTTCTTACAAATTTTTCTAGTTATTCACGTCAGTCCTTGTTTGAAATTATTTTTCTCTGATGCTTTATCTGAGCTTGCAAAACTTGGGTTTCCATGTGAGTTTCCAAACAGAACAAAAGTCACAGGAAGGTAAGGCACATCTCTGTCTGTCTCCAGGTCCATGCTAAAAAGCGAAGGAATTGTCTGTGAGCATATCAGTTCTCACATAAACTTTCCCTAGTGCTAGGTTGGATTTTATATTGGATTTAAATACATTGAGTGATCAGTGCAAAACAGATCCAAACCCAACACCTGAATTTTAGGAATGTTCAAACACCATTGAGATCTGTAAGCTTTAACTAAAGAATAAAAATTAATTACATATATGTGGACACACACACAGACACACACACACACAGAGTACACATTTTACTACCTGTGTGTATACAGTTACATATACATAATGTAACTGCTTTCTGCATAACTTAACAAAGGATCTGGGTCTCATTCTCCTGTATTTTGTATAATGGACAGTTTTTTGAGGTTCTGTGTGAAGGCAGATATAGAAAGTAATTTTACATGGCCTCTCTATCAATCAGGGTAAGAAAAGAAACAAATATAATGAGATAATTTTTATGAAGCATAACTGAATCATGCCTCTGTTTTCATTAAAATCATATAGCAATTAAGAAGTGATGATCTGGTTTAGAAGAAGGAACATATTGTTTTTGTACACTGTGCTTTGTGTACTGTTTGGGCTAAATTAAGACAAATAACCAAGTCAATATTTTGCTTTGATATCAGTAAATATTGGCATCAAGAAACCATTGCCCCATTATTTTTAATGGGAAGAATTCAGTCTAAACCTTTTTTTCATCAAGTTGAGGAGGTGATGTCATATGGTAAAGGCTGGATATTCCAAATAAATCACTAACAAGTCATTTTGGCTGAGCAATATGTGTATCAGATATGCAACTGAACATGTCTGGAAGAAAATGCATTATTGTCATAAGACTTAGGAGTCAGAGCCTGATGAGTTTGTATATCTCGCAAACAGTTACACAAGTAACCAGACATTTCCTGCACAACTCAACATTTTTAAGGGAATGTCCTAGACTTTATAGCAAATAACCTTGGATTGCGCACTCAGACCCTGATTCAGCACCCACTGCTGAGTGTTTCACTCCCTTCCTGTAGGCCCTCGCACGACATGCTGGTCAAATGTGCGTTGTAAAATCCACTGCAATATCCAAAGGGCGCCAGCGACTGAGCTCTCGGCATTAGTGTGTGTCAGACCTGCGTTCCCCAAGACGTGGCAGCAGCTCATAATTACAGGCCACCTTCTCTACTTTTCTTAGTTTCTGATCCTGAGGGTCCCAAACGATTTAGAGCCCAGGGAACTGGACCCACCCCCTCAGCCCCAGAAGCTGCTCGGGTGCCCTGTGCTTGTTCCGCTCATTGCAGATGCCTGCCCCATGTGGGGATTGCTCCAGCTCCACACTCATGGCCACCAGCAGTGCTAGGCAGATACTGCTTTGTCCACTGCTGTGCTTCAGTCTACACATGGGAGGCCATGGATGTGTAGGTGTCTGGCTATGGGTGTCTGGCTCCGAGGCAGATGTCTGGAGGAAGAGTTAAGCTCCCCATGGGGAGTGTGCAGTAGATTTAACTGCCTCATAGGCAGTGTGTGATATCCAAAGGTTATGAGGGTATCTACTAAAGCTCCTGCTAATTTGATCTGCCATAAATCCTTAAAGGTTTTATCAGCAGGAGGAATCCAAAAATAAGCTCATTACTCTTTCTCACCAATCGACTGTGATCTTTTTCCTTAATATCACTACCTGACCTTATGAACTGACAGAAAACAGAGTATCAGTGGACAAATTAGACCTTTTCCTGGTGACTATGTAGCACAGCTCCCTCCAGAAGAGGAGCTATGCCAGTATAAGCTTGGTTTATTTAAGACTCAGTTTTTGCAGCAGGGTTACTGAGGATCCACCCTGCAGAAAATCAGAGCAGATGTGTAAAGTCTATGTGGAAATAAGAGCCTTCCTTTCTGATCGATCTGCAGCAATACTTCAGGCATGGATTAGACCTCAGGAAGGGCATTTCTCATGCTATGAAGTCTGGAGGTGGGTGAATATTTTTACAATCAAAGTAAGGCTAGGGGAAAAAAAAAAAAAAAAAAAAAAGAAGAATAAAAAGAAAAAGCTGGCATGTCTCCAGGAAGCTCTGTTTTTCATTTCACCTGAACTGTTTAGAATTTTTACAACTGAAAATTGCTTCTTTCCATCTGTGAAGCATTTGCTTCTTGGAAAAGATGCACAAAGCCAAGACATGAAAGACATTTGAAATAAATAAATAAACTAAGGCATTCTTTGGAGAATCCATGCTGTTTCCCTACTGCTCCCCATTTTCTTATGAAGACCTCTCCACAGATGGAGGGCAGCCGTGGTGTCCTCAGCAGTAATGAGTGAGGGAAAATAATTTCAGTAAGTAAATTACAGTAGCTCATATACCTGCAGTCTTAATAGATTCTGTTTCTAAAGCATAGGACACAAACTAGTTTAGTAAGAGGGGGGCGTCTTTCATACACGTGCATTCAAAAATGTTACAATTTCCAAAGATTAGTTACCTAATAGAATTGTCTGTGGGTAGCACTGCCTGATAAAAATACTTGGTGCAGGAATGGCATGGAGGATGTCAAATGAGGCTACATCATGCACTTCAGAGACAATTCAGGGCTGTGCTCCTGTTGACATTATGGTAGCTGAAGACTATTTTGTATAGCTCAGTAGAGAAAGAGATAAAACAAGACATTTCTCTGGTCTGTCCATAACCTCCCAAAATTTATAAGTACCCAATAACAAAAATAAAATGGCAGTGGTGGCTATTGCCAGGTTCATAATTCCTCCTGTTCCTCTGTGACTACACCCCTCTTTAAAAGGCATCACAAAGAAAATTACACAGAATTTCTGAACAGAAACTATAGCAGGTAACTAAGGAGTTTTTCTTCTGCCCTTTAATCTGAAATGATTTCAGTAAAGCAAAGAGAAGGATCTCCAAGTAAGGACAACACCAAGGCCAGATACTTGCTCAGAAACAATTGAAGACTTTCCATTGACTTTGGCCAAAGGATGCTGGCTCATGCTGGCTGCAAGTTTTACCCTGTTTTTCTCCCTGGAAAGGAGTTACCAAGTGTCCTTCCATGTGCTCCTGGTTGTGACTGAAAGTTCAATCAGTGACAGATATCAAATTCTGCCTGCCCAGAAGCAGGGATCTGTGTTTGCTAAGGGTTTCACTGGATTCAGAATCAGAAAGCAAATGTTGCATTAACAGGGAATAGAAAAAGTTATTGGGCTGTCCTCTCTCAAACTGATTAATTATACAATGTGACTAAAGCGATTAATTAATTATTTAATGGAACTTCTTTTAATTGCTGGTTAGCAGCTCTGAAACAGTGGAAGGAGTTATTTTGGAAAACTGCATACCATTCTACTGTCAGGTGTGTTGATTTGCAGCTAGATGGTGGCAACAGTCTCCATGGTCGACCAAACTGGAGACCACACTTCCTTCATGATTTGTGTTGCTGGAGCTAGAGATTGTATTTGAAGAATGCAGGAGATGAGCCAGGTCTGGTAAGGGCCTAAGGAATCCTTTTGTTATTCAGATTGAAAGCTTGGCTGGTTATGTTGAGCACAAAGATTTGCTCCCTCCTCTATAGCTACCCTGGAGAACAGAAAGCATGGATGAGATCTCCTTTGGAAGCTCATACGTTGTTATTACAATAGACTCAAGACTAAATTTATTCTTCTTAAATCTTCTCTTTAGCTTACAGTAATTTTTGATTCACAAAATATCAAGCTTTGAGGAAGGGAAACAAAAAAAGAGAAAACCCATAAAGTCCATGTGTTTGATCCCAGTCTCAGCAAAGCGTTGCTCTGTAGATGAATTTGCAAACCTTGGTTCTATCATTCTGCTAAAGTGAGAGCTATCAGGGTCTCCTTAATGTGTTACACAAAAGGGCTGCAGCACACAAAGCCTGGAACACATCAGTTTACAGATCCCAAGAGGGTCCTGTGGAGTCTATTACTTTGATGAAGTGGTATTTAAAATTGCATTACCCAGCAGCTGTTTAACCCTCCAGATGTTGCCCCTGTGGAGTGTTTAATAGGACGTGAAGTGCTGGTAGGCTAGGCCATAACCTTATGTCATCTATTCAGCAGGTCACATCAGGTCTTACCATCTTCTACTAAATCAATACAGGATGACCTGACACAGCAACTTCCCTCACCTGCTGTTCTTTTTCTCTTTATTTTTCCAATAGTGAGTAGAAAAATCGGAAGAAAACAAAATAAATCCAAGGGAACAGGAGAAAAGAAGGAGATCCGAAAGCAAACAAACTCTCGGGAACTTTTGTTCATCTCAGTTCGTGTTTCCCCCTTGTTTGCGGGGACAGCCCCGATCCAGCAGCTTGGTGCTGCCATCTGCTGTTGCTCCTGCTGCTCATGCTGCCCACGGTTTTGGGCAAATCAGCGAAGAGCAACTAAAATAAATTAGCATCACGAATAAATAAAAGGTAATTCTAAAGGGAAATAGGTAAAGAGCCAAGAAAGGAAAAGTATCACTTAACCTTTAATTTTTGGCAGCATTTTTGAATCCTTGTGTAACATGCTAATAGTAATATTTCTACAGTCATCAAAAAGATGATGCATGATCAACTCAACTTTTAGGAACATTTAGTCTGGAATTTCGTCTGGCTTATAGGTCGAGGACCTGATGTTCCACAATGTTTTTCATGGTTTAGATATTTGGTGTTACAGGTATTTGTTTTACAGAGCTGGCTTCCAAAATCAGTTAAAATTAAGGAACAAACTTGTTTTGATTAGCACAGGACACTTGTTAGATCACCTTTGCAAAGATGAAACTTCCTGCCCGAAGGCTGGATACCCTCTGCGGCATCATCAGCTCTTAAGAACATGAACAAAATCCCTGTGTTCACCAGAAGGAATTCAGCTGGCATATGACTTGCCCCATCACCCCTCATTGGGCTGTCCAGCACCTAGCTGGGCTGCAGTACTGCCACCATCTGGGTTAAAACAGTCCTGACAGAATTTCTGTTTTGGAGGTAGATATGGAAATAAGGAGTGAGCTTTTTAGGGGGGTGGGGGTGTTCCTTGCAGCACAAACAAATTTGAACTTTTTATAGAGTAAGAACATTGACATCCAGGATGTTGAAAATCAAAACCATTTTACTGTTATTACACAGACCTCTATTTTTTCCTTCCATATTTTTATTTTTGTGTGGAAACCTATTTACACTTCTCAGCCAAATCTTTACCAAAGATTTCAACAGGGCCAAGATTTCAACCCTTGTTGGCCAGTGTTATATGATGGCTGTTACTATGATTATATCTATGGAGAACTGGCACTTAGAGAAAATAACCGTTTACTGGCATCTCTTCTAGTGAAGTTTTTGAGATTCAAGTATCAAGAATGTTGACATGTATTGAACTCACTGTGCCAGCACAAATAATCTCTTGACACATGACTGCAGCCACAGAAATCAGTGCCAACACGGCTCTCTCAAATTTGAAAGGATTGACCACTTCCTCTCACTGTTACAAAACCCTGTGTAGGAACGCAAAACAGATACTACAGCACATGACAGCTCAGGAATGGATGTCTGTCACACCAAACTCTTGACAAAAGTGTTCTTCATCACCTGGCTTCACCTTCTGCTATTCTAATAGCATCCTATGGAGTGGTATCTTTGGCAAGTGGTATCTTGGAAGTACTGTAGAATCTCCTTGCCTGATACAGATAGCAGCAGTAAAGCAGCATTTAGTGTGGCAGAGGTTCTCCACTGTAATCCATAAAGTTGGAGCTTGGGAACTTAACAAGACTTGTGTTTTAATTTCTAGCTCTGAGGAATGGTCCTTCTTACCTTTGCAGGTCCATCTCCTCTGTCACTTACCTCTCCCAAAAATGCAAGGCTTTGAGAGTCCTTTGGCTGCAAGAACGGCATCTTTGTATCCTCTCAGGATGAAGTAGCTAGACTCAAAAGAAGCATTTTCTCTGTGTGTGGTTTAGTGAAAAGATGTAAACAAGGTCAGAGAGCAGACTCGTTCTGACAGAACAGCAGATCTCATGCTCCAGGTGTGGTTGGTTAGTGCCAGTGGGACGGAATGGGCTCCCATCCTGGGAACAGCCCAATCTTCATAGGCACGCACCAGTTCTGAGGCAGAAATTGGGTTACCAAAGATTCAGTAGACCTAAACCCAAGTTTAGAAATCCTACTAATACACCCACAAGTCATTTTAGTCTCTTCCCTATCCTCACTTCCCTCCTGTTCTTGTCGAGCCCAAATATCAACAGTTAAAGTAGGCATTTGGTATAGTGCAAAATGTAAAGTGAATTGGCAACAGCATAAATCTGAAATGCAGATATGTGAAGATACAGTTAGAGAGAGAAAACTTCTTTAATATATTTGAGTTGCAACTGGAACACGAGTGCATGTGGAAGAAAGAGTACTTTCAACTCATCAGACTTCCAGACCTGGAGCTGGCTGTGCTGGCAATAGGGCAGTAAGTGTCAGCCTGGGGCTGGAGCTTGTGTTCGTGCCTCTGGGAGCAACCGGGAAATGAAAATCAGCATTATTGTGCTGGTGTAGATGTAACCCATGTGTACTTGAGCAGTGCTTTGCAGGGGAGCCAGGGAGAGCATGCGTAAGGAACAGGCAATTGTAAGGGTACATGGCAACTGTGGCCAAACAGTGTTCTCCTTTCCAGGCCAAGCACACTCCATTAGCCAGAGTAACCAGAAACAGGTAATCTGGCCTTTGAAAATCAATACTATCACCATCCCCATGTCTTCCAGGGTACAAAGAGCATTTATAAAAACAGGTTTTACTGGATCATATTGCACAGTTCAGTTTACTTTTTAGTATCAAGCTCTTGTTTAAATGGTGCATATATATCAATAACAGTTATAGAGAATTCGGTCATTACCAAATTTTAGTCTCATCTGACTTGAAAACTCACATTCTAATACCTGTATTTAGGTATAGATTTTGTCAAAATATCTCCTGAACATAGAAGCTTCAAAAAATTTAAACTGCTATTGTGCCTGTCCTGTATACAATAGAAAAAATATATTATTTCTGCAGAGGAAAATGACTTGTTACATGCTTCTTACATAGTATCTTTATTAAACACTTGGACAAATATGCATCCATTTATTATATAAGTAATCTAGGGGTTCTTAGTTTGCAAATGCTGGTTGAAAGTTCACAAGAGCAGGCTTTTCTGTGAACTTTCAGTATTCGTAATTTCAGTCACTGCAATAAATCCTGAGCCTATTGCCTGCTTAGCAGCACTTTGCACTGTACCCCAATGACTAAAGGTTGGAGCTCTGCATCTGAATATTTCAAAACCCCCGACCAGCTTGATTGGAGTTTGTTTTTCTTCTTAAATAATGCAAGTTGTTCTGGAAAGAACATATAATCGCAATTATCTGATAGTCAAATCCTTGGTTGCTAACATGCCAAGCTCCACTACCACTAACAGAGGTTTCATTGGAGCAAGGCTTATTGAAGCATTTTGTAGTTGTTAGAAAAAAAGTGTTCTTTGTGCGTGCTGTAGTTCAGAGCTGTAAGGTCTTTGTGAATGGTTACTCTCAAAGCGCTACAGAAGTTCCCCGGTTCAAGGTGGCTCCTGGCTCCTCGGAAAAAGGAACGTGGGGTTCCAGCCTGGGAGGAGAGAAATAAGTGAAAAAGGAGCATCCCTGGGCTAGGCAGGACAGGTCTGCTTAGTGCAGTTCTGCAGTCTGGACAGTCAGTGCTGAGCTGGTTCAGAAGGAAGAAAGGTGAGTGCTGACCCCAGTAAACACAGTGAGCATCCATGAATCCAAGTCATCAATCACAGTAAAAGCTCCTCCAGCCCTATTTGTCTGAGCAAAAGGATTTTCAGATTATAAAAACAGGAGTCACTGTGTGGTCACCTAACCACATAATTTAGGACACAGAACATCCTTGAATTTGATCCAGTTTAAACTTGAGTAAATCTTTCAGATTAAAAAACCAACAACATCTATTCTCGATTTAAAAATTGCTAATGGTAGAAAAGCCACAATAACCTCTTGCAATCCACACCAGTAGCTAAGTATTTCCCTGATGAAATGTGTAGCCTTTTCATCCTGTTCATTTGTCCAGCTCCAGCCACCAGATCTTTTTATATCTTTTCTTGCTAGGTTGGAAGAGCATTAGTCCTGAAGTAAATACTTACCATCTACAATCAAAATCCTTAAATTTTTCTTGGTATGCTTAAAAGATTGCAAACCTACCACTTCTATCCGAAGACACTTTCCAGCCTTTTGGTTGTCTCAGAGCAATCTCTAAGAGTGCCTGAAGCAAACACTGTACTTCACAGCTCAACACACACACAGAGGAAATCAGTCCTCCATGCCAAAAAATGCATATTCCCAGGAGTTACATTGGTTTCTGACCAGTTTTGTTCCTGGAGCTGACACACAGATAATGCCCTGGACAAGAAGCAGCATATCCAGTTTAAGCCCACTGACCCCTGGTGAGGCGTTCTCCGCACAGCACATACAGCCCCTACATCTTGTTTCTCTGCACCTGACTTCACTTTTGCCCACCAGATAAATGACTATTGCTCAGTCATACAACATCAAATGACCAAACACTTCAATATTTTGGTTCTTAAGTTCCTTCAGTCCTCATTTCAGATGGACGAATCTGGTAATCTTCATAATCATCGTAAGGTTTTAAGTGATGATTTTATTCTTCTATTACTAATAGTAAAATTTGTACCAAAATTTTTCAGGACACTGACAGAAGTGAAGCTGTTTACTGCTGAACTGTTCATCTGCTGAAATATTAGCCAGTGTCATTGCTACTCTGCATACCTTCATTTCCCTGAAGTCACACATTATTATTCACTTCATGTCTAAGGTATTATATAAAGTTATTGTGCTGCATTCTCAGCTCAGAGAAGTCTCTCTCAAATGATGTAAGGAAGGGAGCAAGTGCAAGTGATTTTCTGTGCTCCTGTCATGCTTTTCAGGTAAGAGCAGCAAGTTATTTATTAATCAGCTCCATGAAGTAATTAAAATAATATATTCTGCATGTACCAATTCATATAAATATGTAGGTGAAATGAAAGCCACAGTAAATATAAATAAAAGTTTCACAAGAATTAAGTGACAGGCCATGAAGAGGACCCTGGAAGAAAAAGGGAAACAGCTCTCTTGTGCCTTGCTTTATTCATAAAGCCAAATTCACTTTCTTTCTGAAAATGGTTGATACTCAACCTTGGCTCTGCATGTCAACTCGACTTCTTTTCCCTCTTTGAAATGCTGAGCATCTTTTGATATGTCTCTATTAATCCATTCCCATCACAGTGCTAAAAAGACACATATCACGTAGGAAAAAAATGCAAATCTCTCCTTCCACATGGACCTCAGCAAAAATAACCAGCTGCAAACAAGAAGGGATGCATATTTTCCATGATTCATGCTGCAGAACCCACCATAGGCTGTGGGACTGTTGTACAGAATTCGAGCTTTCACAGAAAAAAAAATGCTGCCAGGCGGCCTGATGGTGAGGGAAGTCTTCCCAAACAGGAACTGAACATGAATCAAGTCAGGATGACTCAGATTGTTTTTGTGATTCTGCAGAGAGACAATCTGAGATAATAGCTGGGTTGTGTGAACTATTGCTATAATTTATTACAATAAAAATTCAAAATACAATAACTTTCTA
>WAAG01059276.1:16499-27052 GCA_013390105.1 Tichodroma muraria | reverse complement strand
GCTGTTCCCAATTGAAACTATATTTATCCATTATTTACCAGTTTAGTCAGCTGAGGACAAGTTGTTCTGAAAATGTTTGTTTAAATTGGGCAGCCAGGCATCATGAAGAAGAAGAGGAGTGGAAAGGAAAACCAATATGGAAACACATCTGAAATTCCAGGGAAAACCGTTCTGTTGACTTTATCAGGATACAGCCAAGATCTGCAGTCAACAGAGAATGATGGCTACTAAAATAAGGGAAAGAGACCAGAGGCTGTAAAGAAAGAAAANGGGGGAGGGGAGGAAAATGGAGGTTCAGCTGCAAGCAAGCAATGGAAGGGAATGAAAACTGAGAAAGTACATTAAAATATATATGTCCATTGATTTTAATGGGTAAAGATGCCAGACATTGCCCCTGTTTGCAAATTTTCCTGAATAGGTGGTACAGGCACAGGCTAGTTTCAGTATGGATAGCTGAAAATTCGGAGAGATTATTCATGTCTGAAGCTCTGGGAAGATCACATCTGGTAGTAAAGATTTATCTTCAATTTTAAATTGTTTGGAAATTATTGGAGAATTTTTGTTATGAAATTTTATTTGGGTTCCTCCCTCTTAGAAAACATTTTAATTTGCAATTTTTACTCTGAAAAAACAATTTTAGTAGAGCACAGTGAGTGCAGTGAGTATGTATCAGTAATGACCATGAAAGGACAAACACCACATAGTGAGCCTTATAGGATTCAGGAAGGGCAGAATCTAAGTTTAACGACAAAGAAAGCCAACTTGTTAAGAAATGTGTCTGAAATGAAATGACTAGTAAATCCTCCAAAAATCAGTCCTTGCGGGTGGAGTAAATGTGGAAGGCATATTGTCTTCTTAATCCAGAACAGACTGACGCATCTTTTGAAGAACAAACTGAAATTCTTTCTAAACTATGAAATCTTGAAGGGAGACCAGGCATGAATTTACCAGCCAGTAAAAAGGTCCCTTAGCCGCTTTCCTCTTGTCCCAGACAGACCTCCACATGCTGCACCCTTGTCTGTTTTTTAAATAGTAAGATCCAAATATGTAGCTTGTAGAGAGAGTGGTGGATGACCAACAGATGGGTAGTTGGTAGACAGAGGTCAATTAGTTTGTTTCTCCCACAGTTTTCTGGCTTGTAGTAGCTTTGTTTCCCTTATCACATCTCCCCATCTGTCCTTTTTGAGTTGGCTTCTAGTGCAATGAATAGCTTCCATTTTTAATGTACCATACATACAAAATTATAACTTTCCCTGTGGACATGGGCAAAGAGCTTGCAGTCTTGACAACCACATTATAAATGATGGAAGCATGGGCTGTCAATGCCCCATCTAGTAGAAGAATACAGGCCTCCAATATTTTCAGAGTTTCCTACATAAGATGACCTTGTTAGCTCAGTCTTAAGAACATGGGTCAGGACAGAGACGAGCCGTCACAATACATATCTGTCATATGATCCAGACCTAATTCTTCATGGCCACCACTTTCCTGCAGCACATTCAGGTACCAGTGTTCTCATGTGTTGCAGCATCCTGCTCACCTTTGTGTGTTCGCCCATGTTGTGGGGTGTCTCTTCCAAGCCCCTGCTGCTGCTACCAGTGCCCTGCTCAGGCTAAGGGCTCTCCAAGCACATAGGCACCAGTCTGATTCTCCAGGAGAGCAGTGTATTGGTCTTTCCCCTTCCATGTACATACAAAAGTATTCTTTGCACAAAACCAAAGACTTATTTTGTCAGAAATTCTCCAGGTGTTTCAGGAATGCAGTATGGAGAACCCAACTGACAAAAGCAGCCACTGATGATGGACAAACTGTCACAAAGCTGTTCCTTTTCCTAGTGTGGAACTGAATTTTCTAGCACGCTATACCATTACCTCCCAAGCAGCAAAAGACCCATATAGGATTGCACGAAACGTCATATAAAGCCTTATTACCAAGGGGAAAGAACAGTTGGTAGCAATGTCCCAAACAGTTATGCTTCAAAAGCATCAATCTGTAGTTCAAAACTCTAGAAGCTCTCTCGACATGAGCAGATCTTCCCTTCTTCATCAACAGCTGAGCCATGTTTTGAGCCAGCAGTGTTTCCAAACAAATTATTAGTAGTAGAAATAACAGTAGTAATACTGCCCGCCGCTTCCCATTACTGGAAGGATTTGGAAAGCAATCTTCCAGCAGAGCTGTGCCAGTTGCACACAGAGCAGGCAGATGCAGAGAACATCTGTTTCAAAGGATGTGCCAGCAGTGCAGGCACTGTGACATCAAATGCCAGCGTACAAAAAGGCACCAGGAAACTTACTGTTTCCTGTTGATTCTGTGGGGAGTGAACATTGTCCCTCCTGTGACCAGAGGCTGGACTGTTTAGTTTGTCACAGAAGCAACGTGCATCCTCCATCCTGGTGTTCCTTGCCACTCCACACACACTGCACCAGTCATGCACATTCACCTCTACAAATACCAGGTCGCTAGAGACTAATATGAGTTTTCTAAATCTTGATGATGAATGGTTTTACATTCCCAAAGAGGAATGCTGTGTCCCACTGCACATTTTTAATTGTCTTGTCTGTTTCTATAAAGCTGGGAGGATGGACTAACAAAATCCCATTGGGGTGATGAAGAGCTTTGATTAAGGGCTCCCCAAACACAGCTTAGAACTAGCTATTAGTACCCAGACAAGTGCCTATACAAGCCAGGCTGGAGCAAAACAGAAGCACACGTTTCTCTGAGCTGAGATGTGCCCTCCCCCTCTCAGCTGAACACTGCACTGTCTCAGGCACCATCAGCTCGGCAAGGATGCAGTCCCAGATGCCGTGGTGGTGTGGTTGACAGCAGGGCATGGTCACATTTCTTAGCCTCAGATGCATCACACAAGCTGGAGCCCAGAGGCCAGCTCAGCTCAGAGCTATGGCGCACTGTGAGAGCCTTCCTCGCTCCCCCGGGAAGCCAGCTCGGCTCCAAGCTGTGGGAAAACCACAACCAGACCCCATGGTTTAGGTTTTTACTGCCTGCCCAGCCACATCATCAGACTACCTCATTTTTAGCAAATGATCTAGACATCAGTGAATTCTCCAGATAATAAAAGACTATCCTTCAGCCTGCTACACCACCTCTGAATGTGACCCCCCACCTAGACTGCAGCCCTTCAAGTTATCCTCCATTTGTTTGTTGGTGTGCTCCCTTAGATCTGCAGATCGCTTTGATTATTTGAACATCTGGAAGTTGTCACATGCCTTTTCTGACCGTGACCATCTGAAATATTACCCAGCAGGACTTGAGGGGAGACACAGTAAGGAAACAAAAACATCCTACTCATAAGAACATGTGGCAGGAATTATCAAATGACACCATCCCAAAGGGTAGGGCTATATATCCAACCAAAGAAAACTTCCTCTCCATCCCCTAAAGCCAGGACAATTTTTTCCCAAAATATTGACTCCAGACATAAAACAATATTACACACAAATACCTAAAGTCTTTCTCATTAAACATTATGTTATTAAGGTTAGTTGTCTATTACTGATGGAGAAAAGGTATTTCTTTCATTCTCCAGCTTTCAAAACTGGAGAGTAGATCCTCCTCATACATGATTCTCAACAGAAAAACCTCCTCAAAATGGTTCAGTGCCTGAGGTCCTTAGGGTGCCTATTCTTGGCTTGCCTGTTGTCCTTACAGGCAGAGTGCAGGTTCTTTGGTAAAGCTGGAACTTTTTTATATATATCATATTTTATATGATATATATAAAAAAAGGGATTAAAAAAGGTTGAAATACAGAGTCAGAGTTTCTCAGCAATCCCATCTGAGGCAGTAGGGGCTCTGGAGAAGACGAGACTCAAATCAATGCAACTGTGCAGGTGGAAGCCTGGGAAAATCAAGCACAGCTTTTAGATTTGGTTTCTCACTCTTAACAAGATACAGAAATGAGCAAATGAAGAACCAATGAAGCGTGGAGAGCAATACAGACCATACTACTGCAGTCTGGCAGCTGTTAACCAGTTATATTTTGGGCCTTGTTAAGGGGTTCTCCCTAAAATCAGAAGTAGACAGCAACGGGTTTCATTCTGAACAGCTTGTTTGCTTACAGATCATAGGTCCAAAATCTCATTGCCCTGGAGGAAAACTAACAACTACGTGCTCCCACGCATTACTTCCAAACTCCCCTTCCCTGTGGGCTGCCAGCTGGAAGGGGGGCAGTCTTTGTTGGGGACATGATACGGGTAGAACTGTTTATTCCATCAGTCCTCAGCCTCTGTATGTCTCCAGAGTCGAATGAGACCTTGATGTACCCGTGGTCGTCACTATTTCTTCTTCCTTTGGGGGTACTTCATATTTGATTACACAGCACTCCGATTTTTTCTTCTTAAACCAGGCGCCACTGTCTACTTTAGTGAACCTCTGACAAACCAAATATATCTTGATAAAACCCCAACATCCCAGAAGGAACTCGTGTCGTGCAGCGACACTGGTTCGCAGGAATCCTCTTAAAAGCAGACGCTCTCCTCGGGTGTAACCTGACAAAAATCTTCCACGCTCTTCCTGCTGGCGTGTGACAGAGGGCGTTTCCCTTGCCCGCGGCCGGGCCCGGGTCGCCNGGGCAGGGCCGGGCGGGCGCCGCGCGGAGGGCAGGCCGCGGTCGCCGCCCAGCCGCCTCCAGCGTCACCGCGGCGGACGGGTCAGAGGAGGAGCCTGGCCGGGTTTACTTGCTTCCCGTGAATATCGCTCCGTTGTCGGCACATGCATCAGCAAGACCCAGCGTGGAAGAAAACCGAAAGTAGGAAAAAGAGGTATATGATCACTTCAGGACTACCGGAGGAAAAACGAACTAAAAAAAAAAATCACCAGGCTTTTGATAATACCTAACTGGTTTGGTCTACTGTGGTAAAGAAAATTCCTTCCGTCCTTTGTTTCTGATTTTATGCTCTATTTAGTTTTCTCATATAATGGGTTATAATGAATACCAAAATAGTACCATCCAGTAAATTTCTCTAAGGAATATTTTTTGTAGCAAGCATTACACAATTCATAGTAGCATCATTCAGATTACACATTTTTCCTTAGCAGGAAGCTGCAGCAGCAGTACAGTGGATCAGTGTTGATACACTGGCCCTGCTTGCCTTACCACGTCGGTACCTATAAAACAGAAAGTAGGACTATGCAGGGGATGGAGTTGCTAAAAAAAGGCCATTTATTTCTGTGTTAGATGAAGGACTGATGCTGACTGCTGCAGACAGATGGTCTCTGGCAGAGCTGCGGCACGTGCAAGATGGCAAGGCCTCAATAATGAGCAGTAATGACCTCCATACTGGTGCAGAAGCTCTCAGGATCTAAAAAGGATGAAGCTTCTCCAGGCAACATCCGATGTCTTCACCACATTGAGCATGGAAAGGTTTATTCTTGTCTCTTCTTTCTTGCTTTTTTTTTTTTTTCTTATTTTTTCCCCACTGCTATTAGGGTAACATATTCAAAATCTTTATTTAGATGTAAAATAAAAGCAGCTGGTTTTGTTATTTTTATCACTCCCTCCTCTCTCTCATATTCCTTGAAGTCTTCTGGCCTGTAAACGCTTGCTTTTTTCTTTCTTATTAAAAGATACAAAATAATCAAAGCCACTCCACCTAGTCCATGCTTTTTGTGGAAAGGTTGTCTTCAAAAGCCTTCTAGAGACAAAGGTGCATTCCTAGCATATGCTGTGGTCTGGGGTGAGAGAAGAAGCAGGAGAAATCCAAACCATCTTTCAGAAAACCACCCCAAACCCACTCTACTAGCCCACCCTACTGTACCAAAGAGATTCTACCACTGACATCCAGCTAGCAAGGACAATTTTAGGAACAAAGGGTAACTGTTTTGAAGCCAATCTTAAAGGTTTCACATCTCTGATTTCAGTGGAAGTATGTTTTGGGGCAGGAAAAAAACAGCACTCCTTGCAGATGGGAGTCCCAAAGTACAGTTTTAATACAGCAATGAGGTTTGAGAGAGTGTTTTTCTGTTGTTCCCTTAGCTCTGACCAGCAGCAGAAGAGGCATCTAAAATTCATATCTTCCGTGTTTGTTTTTTTAGTTGGTCGGAGGTGGGGACGTGTCTTTTTTTTTTTCAATACCACAAGTATATAGAAAAGGTAGGTGATATAGGTCTGTATGACGGGAATTGCGCTGGGAAGAAACCCTCTGGAGCAAAGTGAAAGTCTGATATTTCAATTTTCTCATTACAGGACAAAAACAAAGATGAAAGTGAAAATTCCCCTCTGTACACAAATGCACTGGTGGGAGAGCAGCTTCAGCTACTCCCTTTATGTCTGGGGTCTCCCACACTGTCAGAAAAGGATTAGGAAAACAGCTGAGAAGGAAATCAAGGGAAGAGAGATATGGCAAAACCTTGCTAAACAAGAAGGGTGCTGAACTACTTTGGAAGGGATGGAGGAAGGAGAAATGGAGTCACTCAAAATGACTTCAGAATTAAAAACTTAACAGTTCCCTAAAAACAACTTTCTGGAAAACAATTCCCTCACTAATTGAGCATATCTATCTAATTGTCTGAACTGTATCAGCAGTTTCATCTATCCATTGATGAAATTCCACATTTTTGCCTCATCCCCCCAAAAATTTTATCTGTGATTTAGGCACAACATGAGCTCCCACAGGCCTGCTCACTGGTGTCACTGGAGCTACCACCCAGACCAGTATGGACCAGGACTTAGAAATATTTCCTAGTCTTGGGCTTTAATCTTCATTCCTGCCTCCCACAGACACTTTCTGTGATAACAGAGACATTCAGCACCACTCCGTAGACACCATCACCTCACTCTTATCATGGAAGAAGCTCCTTACTTATTCTGAATTGTGATGCTGGGAGTGAATGGCCTGAGCACCTTCCCCCTTCCTTCTGTCAGAGGAGTCACACTTTTTGTCTGTCTCCATTCACCTAAGCAAAGGAATAACTGATCTCCCTCCTGTCTCCTGAGGTTCCCAGAGACACCTCCCCACCAGCGAAGAAGGAAGTCCCTGCTGCATACAGGCACCCTCCCCCCGGGACATGGCCCCACACTCTTTCTCCTTCACCCTGGGGGAGCAGTGGCTGTAGGAGGAGTGGAGGGCTCCTGGGAACAGGGTGGGGAAGGGAAGAGGCAGACTGCTGGGAGAAGGATGGCCCTCTGAGATCAGGACACATTGTGCATCTACATCAGCCCCTGCCCTATCGCTGATCTGCCTTTCTTTTTATGCTTTCTGTTTTGGTTTGGTTTTTTTCCTAATTTGTTTTAGTTCCAAGAAGGATAAAACAGAGAAGGTAAGTATAAAGAGCTTTAGCGGGCACCATAAGACCATGCGGGAGAGATCAATAGAGCAAGAATCAGAGGAACAAAGGAAAAAAACCATAAAAGATGAAGAATCCTAAAAAAGATGTTACTGATGGGGAGGGGGAGAGAAGAAAGAGAATCTAAAAGAAAAGTTGTCTAAAGAACAGTGCATCAAAAGATATGAACTCAAAAAGTTCATAGATTTTGGGTTATACATTCCTCTCAGCAAAAAGGTAGAAAAGTAAGTCACATTAAATATGTCATTGCCACTCATATTTTAAAAATGAAGGGGGTAAAGGAATAAAAAGGTGGATAGAACAGATAATGTGCATAATGAAATGCCTCATTTATGTGATACCCACACTGAAGGATCAGCTGCCAGGTTAAGAGGAAGGGTGGGAAATAGCACACCTTTTGAAAGATGACATCTGTGATGAATCTAACAAGAGATTTCAAAATCTAATCAAATCAAAAAGAAAGCCAATGAAGGTGAATGCAGCAGAATATATTTTGGGAGCAAAGTACAATAAAAATTGTGCAAATGCCACTAACAAGGTAACATTTACCATCGTGTCTTAATATTGTTTGATATTTACTGTCCATGTCCCCACTTGTAAATAAGGACTATCATCTAGCATTTGAGCAGGTTCTCGGAGTTTATTATCTGGACAATTTTTCTTTGCAATTTACACATACAGATCCCTTACAGCAAATAGTGATGGTGGTACTCATTCTCATTCAAATGTTTGTGTTAAAAGAACCAGGCCAGCAGATTCCTCACTCTCACATAAAGATACCTGCAAAGAAAAGGACTGCAACTAGTGTGCAGGTGGAATAAAATATAATAATAATAAAAAAAGATCTTGGGAAAAGAGAAAGATGATCTGAAAAAAGATGATGCTATTCAAGACACAACTCAAGGCACCTCACTGACCCAAGAAGAGTCAGCTACACACAAAGGGGAGCAACCACTTATGCTAGACTGCACAGGATCTGGGACATCACTGTGTCACATAAGGTGGCACATAAGTTCAGTAGTGGCCATCTACTGCAAAAAGGGCAAGTCCCGTAGTTGTGTGTATGGGCAGAAGTACAACAATAATCCTCTGCCCTCCTGTAAAACCCTGGTGGAAGTCTTGCAAGCACCATCCTCCAAGAAATTTTTAAGAACCCCTTACCCAGAGGAGAATAATAAAGTCACTCAGCACTTCAGAGAACACCAGTGAGAACACCAAAGGAGGCTGTGATGTTGCAATGTCCATTTATCTTGGGAACATATTACTGTAGTGACTGCAGCAGCCTGGTCAAAAATAAAGGGATAAATCAAAGCACGAAAAATTCTGTTTAGATATTAGGGAAACAAAACTTTGTAGTTTCAGAGATGACTGTCTGGAGAGACTCTGCAGCCCTCAAGTCAATGTCTACACAAACAAAACACTTTGAATTGTACACATACCACTTGAGGACTCCACAGTCTGCAACAGCATGAGGAGGGGACTCCAGCCTCAGAGAACTCATCCTCTCTTCCCTTTCACCTTTTTAATGTTGGAACTTCAGCATATCTTCAATTCCCAGGAGACTAAAGCAATCTGTTCAGCATATTCAGATCAAAAGGCAGACTGGTGTGAGTCACAACCACTTAGCAACTTGCTTAAATGAATTGTGGACACAGAATATGTTCAAATAATTTGCTGATAATTTCCCTTGAACATGTTGGGATTAAAATCTTATTTTTTTACAATCCCTGTAGCTATCAAAATTCTTTTAGCAAAATTCATGTTTTATGCCTCTGTTATAATAAGTCCAGTGTTATGCACCTACTTTAATAAGTGCAGTGTTAGTTCTATGCACGATATCATTAGCTAGAAGAGACATAAAAAATATGTCAGTTTTGAAATATGAATTCAAAGAGCTGTTATTCACTATGCATAAAAATAAATAATTGGAAGAGCCACAAATAAATCACTGGCTTCTCCAACTCCTAGTTTCAGTTACATATCAAAAACAGCCTTTCCTCACTTTGATGTTCTGCTTTGGCTTTAATTTTTTTGATAAATAACATCCTAAATGAATTCCTATAAGTCTTGTTTTCTGGAACTGGTTGCTGCCCTCCTATTTTTTATTTTTTAGGAGACTATCTGGCATTTATGTCTCATGATTTCAGAAAATATTAGGGGTGCAATTTGAAAAAGGCAACTGTAGATGTTTTATTATTATTCAGTATTGCTTTCTAGATAAAAAAATGTTGTTGGGTTCTAAGGCGCCGGTCACAGTTGCCTGATCTTGCCTGATTTTTCAGGTTTCAATTCCAGCTCAGCATGACTGTGGCCAACAGGCTGGCAATCCACCAGCTGCATTCTGCCTCTCTTTCTCCTAATTATTTAGCTCTCCAGTTCTCCTCCCTTGTCGGTTCTGTTCTGGTCACCACAATTAATTCCCATTTCTTAGTCCTGTGTTCACCTTCAACTCATTAGTTTTTGGCTGGTCTCCACTACTGTTTTGCTCAGCATTTTGCAATTTATTTCACCGCTATTGTAAGGCCCTTTTTCTCCCTCTTTGGTTTCTAGGGTTGAAGGACTGTTTTAACTTGCTTCTTACAGAAGAATGGGTGAATATTTTGCTGCTATTAGGTAGGGTATCTTCTGCCTCTCCCACCAGCCATTTTCCTTCACAGGCTGATCTGGGAGCACAAAACCATCTGAAGTGTGCAGCAGCACCATCAAACATTTTATCCTGTAGGCTTTAGAGATGTTTAATGTACAAGGATGTTTGGGGAAGGAGACTGACCGATGAACCCCAACTCTCAGATGAAAGTTTCAAGCTCCAACCAGTTATTTTAAGGAATATCAAAATTAATATCCCACATGGGGGTTTTAGGCTTCTTGGACAGAGCCAGGAGGCACTGACTGATGGCTTTTCCCTAGAAGACAAGAAATATGGTCCCTTCAGAGTGATTTTCTCTCTTGGTCCTTTTTTCCTCAGCAGATTTGTGGCCTCACTGACATTCTTGATTGGTAAATTGTTTTGTAACCAAAGTCATATTGCAGCTGTTCCGTTATTGTACAAGCATGCCTTAATCTGAGATAATCTTAACTCTTGAGGTGAATCTTTGTATTAATTTGGAAACACAAATTTAGCTTTTCTCTGTGAGGAAGCAAAAGGAAGTTTGTGCCTGCTTGGAGTTTCCAGTCCCAGTATTGTACCACTGGCTGACAACAGTGATGAGGTGAAGTATCAGAAGATTGCAGGTAAACCTTTTAAAAATCATCTA
>WAAG01059276.1:0-10264 GCA_013390105.1 Tichodroma muraria | reverse complement strand
TGGATTCAATATTAAAATCTCAAACTTCCCAAAGGAAAGAGATTCTGCATCTTTTAATGAAAGATAAACCAACAATATAAACATACACAAATTTACAGAGAAAGGATCAACTTTAATACATCTGGAGTAAAAGGTGTTCTTTTTTAAATATGGTATAAAAATAAATGCAAGAAACATTAACAGAGAATATACAGACAACAGACAAAGACACAGGCTTTCTTTCTCAATGTGAATACATCAGTGAAATGAAACCTTCTGTGCTAATTTATTGTGCAATAAATGTGATGCCATATGTATATTTATTAATATATGCATTTTTTACATTTTTTCCAGTTTTTGATTGACGTATTTTTTTAATAAACTGTGCCTAGCAGAAGCTTTTTTTTCACTGTACTTGAGCTTGCAGAAAATAAAAAGACACAGATCCAGCTTGATATGAAGGAGGAAGTGAGCAGACAGTTTTCGAAATGGAGGCATCGAAAGGCTAGAGAGTCCCTCGGAGTCTGTAATGCCTTAGTATACACAAAAGAAAACAAGTCAGGTCCTTGCTCATGCAACATCTTGTTCTACTGTCCTCTGAGTCAGGCAATCAGTGAGCTACAAAGTATGTATAATGATTTGAGTCTGCTTCCATGCTACAAGGTGATCCTTTTAGTAGGACTGCACTAGACTGGTTAACCTCTTTGATGTGAGCGATTTCCCCTGAGGAAAAGATAAAAACAAAAAACAAAAACAGAAAACAGAGGCATGATCACTGCAAACCTGTTCATCAGCAACCACTCAGTGTTGCCACATCACTCTCAAATAACTAGGGGCACCAACTGGAGTCTGTCAAATCTTAAACCACAGGAAGTCCTTACACTTAAACACCTGCACTGCCAGCCAGCCAGATGTTTCACAGAACAAGAAAGTAAATTTAAAGGCCATTTTTGAATGAGATTGGTTTTGGCTGATGATGCTGAGGTTATTGCTGTCAGTCACACCCAAAACTTGAAGGCTACTGCAAGAAAAAGTGCCTTGTGCTGCAAAGATCAGTGTGCAAACTGCAATAGCTCTGTCACAGAGGACAAAAAAGCTACTTTCAGGTTAAGGTAAGAAAGTAAGAGGCAGATTACATATAGGTAGGAAAGCAGCTTTTCCACAAACACAGCTATAGGTTTGCTGAGACCATATTTCTATTTATAAGGAACATTGTTCAGGTAGACTACATGTGACTGCATAACACTGCTTTGAAGGTGTTGGATTTCCATATTGTTGTTTTCCTTATCATTCCTCCTGCTGCAAGGATGTGGTTTCAATTTTTGACAAGTTCTTTTAATAAAGTGTAATGATTGTCCCACAAGAGCTAGGTCTACAGTATGAAGAAGATGGTGTAAGGTATGTCACTCTGGTATATTTCAGGCAGATTTGAGCTTTATCTGAGGCAGACAGAAACCACAGAACCACAGGAATTAGCTCTCCTACAGCCACATAAAAGGAGTTAGCTCTCCAAGGGCCATCCTACTGTGGCTCTGATCCAACATAGGCAGAGCGGGCACAGCAAGCTGACATCACAGGCATACCCTGACAATGTAACACAAATATATCATAAAATATTAAATAGAAAATGGTTCTAACTCACTGGTTAGATATTTAATACTTACATTTATTATATTGTTCATTTTATGTGCCCAATTCAGAAATATCAAACTGATTTCAAGGAGAATACAGTAAAAAATACTATCACTATGGAGAGATGCTTCATTTTCTGCAGTAAATGGTAAATGAACTTACTCTGCCATATCAATAAATTGTTAAGTCATCTTCAGCGTTATAACTCAGTGGAATTACGCAATTTAATATCTATTATCATTATCAATTAAATTTAAGCTCATTGGGATCTGTAAATTGGTCTTGAGCATTCGCTCAAATGCAATATATCAGGGTCTTCATAAAAGCAAGAATTACTATTTTATTCTTTGTGCTGTGAAGTACAAGTTGAACCAATTAGGATGAATACTTCCCCTACAACATAATTTGAAAGGGAACTCATGATTTGCAAGGTTAGACTGCTTATCTATCAGGTTCCCCATATCACCTGATAGCATTAGTACCTACTTTGAAAGATGGAAAGTCTCCTTCCTGGGAGACTCGGTCTTCCCTGTATCTGCCACTTCCCACCTATATTAAATTCAGAGCTTCCTGATACATTTTAACCCTTAAATTATACTTTCCTCTAACGCAGCAGGTAAGTTGTTATAGTAAGACAGCTTTTCTTTTTAAATAGTCAAAAAACCTCAATGGCAGTGTGGCCTTGGAATACAAATCAAAACATTAAAAGCATTTCTGAGATTAATGTATTTTTAGACAATTTTGTTAAGCAATTCATGACTTTTGGTGCTAGACACAATCTCAGAAAATATTGAACATATACTTATCTTTGCTTTTCATTAGGTTATTTGCACTTAAGTTTACAGGTGTACAGTTTGGCTACTTTCTGTAAACATGTATGAGTTCCCTTTAGTATTGAACTGCATAACCCACTTAATTAAAATATTAAAACAAGGAGTTCTTGATTAGTTACAATTTGCTCACTGGAAAGCTGCATAAATGCTTGTTGTGGTATGAAATCTGTGAAATAATTGTTTATTATTATTTGCAACTACTATTTAGGAGTTTCAAAATTTCTGGAATTTCTAGATGGACCATAAAGAAATTCTAGCATCTCGGGGATGAATTATGTTATCACATTAACTAGGAAGTCCTGACATAAAATCAGGCCAAAAAGTAGTTATTAGTTGATCTGATGTGTGTGATCATTTCCTACATATTGTTTGAATTTTCCCCTAGAGACACAGCTGTCATGACATTTATTTTCTGTATTCCACAAACTTGTTCCCTGGATATTGCTGATCTTCGGATATTTTTTTCTCCAAAGCCCTACAGTGATCAGGAACTCTCTGGATGGTCCTCTCCTTCAACTCCCCTCCCTGCCTCAGAGAAACCTCCATCTGAACAACAATAACAATAACAACAACAACAACAACAAATGGTCTTTTTCCATGCATTAGTTCTAATTTATCACAAAGTTGGAAAAATGACAGCTTAGAAGATACACAGTCCTTAAGAGATCTTCTTAAATGCTTATTCTGAATCATATTAAATTCTCTGATTAGGAAAATAAGCTTCTAATACACAGAATCTATTGCAGCCCCAGATACAGAATTATCACGTTTTCTTGTTAGATCTGCAGGGACTTGTTAAAGTCCACTTTACAAAATATTCCTTTCAAACTCTGTTCCAGAGTATACTTTTGCTTTAGCTCTCATCATAATTATTATTGCTTCTAGGAGAGTTCCAGATTTACTTAATCTACAGGCTGATGTAAGGATCATCCATTGTGGGTCATAATTTAAGAGCTGAGCCTAGCTACTTCTTTCAGATACAATGTTAACAGCATTTCCATATGCCAGATTTTGATTTGGGAATCTGCATCTAACAGGCCAGTTTTCAGAGTTGTAGCATATGAAGATGTTTCCTCTGCTAATGAGATTAAAGAAAATTGGGAGGGGAAAAATCAGAAGTAGCAAATATTTATCTGAATAATGAAAAGGAGACCCTTAATATTTTCAATATATTCTTGCCATCAACATTTAAAGCATATGGCCAAAATTACAAGGATTTTTGGCTGTATTAGTGCACTTTGGACATAACAATTGTAAATATTTAAGAATTTTACTAATAATGCAGATGCCAAAATAGAACCCCGCACACATACCCTGACAAGGGAGTCAGAGTACCAGAAGGCAGAACAGCAGCTGGAGTGAACAAGCACATCTAAAAGTACAAAATCAATTGACCTCAGCATGCAGTCCCTATTTGAACATACTAACTGCTTGACATAGAGTTTTACTTCTAGTGAATTTAGGGGGCAAAACTGTAAAGCTATGTGCAGATGCTGCTAAATATTGTTGTGCTCACTGACCCATTTATGCAGCATGACACTAACACCTCAAATAATCCAGAAAAAAAGTCAGCAACAACCTCTGTACATATGTGGCTTAAAAGAAATCAATATGAAATGTCTATAGGCACTGGGGTTGAAATGTATGGTAGAGAAAGATCACGTCTTTTCCTTTTAGAAGATTAATTATCTTCCCTTCTGCTAAGCAACTTCAAGTGTTCCTTTTTCATGTTTCTTTATTGCCACTGCAGGTGCTACTCCCCAGGACCTATACTGGTAGCACTAGAAAAGAGAACTCCATGCATCTGATTGGGACAGAGAAGTAGCGTCCCACTGCGAGCAAGATGAGATTTGGAGTGAGAAGCGACCCTCCTTGGTCTCAGTGTTCCCCATCTGCTCATGTGTGAAACACCTGCAGCACACTGTCAGCTCAGCCACATGAGCAGGGAAAGCTTCCAGGCGACCCTGCAGTGCACTACACACAGAGCTGGTGCGTAAACAGCCCCTGACAGGAGCACGTCTGACGAGGCATGGGAGAAGAAGCAGTAAATCCCTTTCCATGTTGAGGCAGCCCTTACTCTACCAGCACAAGGGAATTGCTTCAGCACTGCTCTGGGGTTCAGAATTCTGCTTCAACTTCCTCAGCAGCACAGATTCTGCTGTCAGCCATCTGTGCAGGTGTATTTCTCTTTCAGATGTGTGGAAGGGGACAAGGTTAGTATTTACTGAATTTGGGGCACAAGTTGGCAGTACAGCTGCAGTGCTAAGTGGCTACATGTGCAGGGAAATCCTTCTGCCTCTGGCTGAGATTTGCAGCCCTTTGTTCCCTTCTCATTAGAGCCGTACTGTTTCCTGCAATGATCTGAAGCTGCTGAACAACTGCTTTCCTGTTTTGACTCACTCCAAATCTAGTGACATCCATTTCTTTCTCCTTTTGCACTTTGCATTTACTGATGAGCTGCTCTCATTTGTGATTAACCTAAAACTTCTTGCCAGATGGGGTAGCTTGAACTTGAATACAATCTGAAATGTAGGTTTCCAAGGGACCGATGCACAAGAAAAAATATTTTTAGTGTGTTTGTCCTGGGCCTGACTCCTCAAGTTTCCATACCTCTCTGCAGCTCTCATTCCTGCAAATAGCCTAAGAGTCAGGTAAATGTTTGTCAGCTGGAAAATGGCAGACACTGGCCCAGTACCTGACCAGTCTGTGCTGGTTTCTCACTTGGATGAACCTGGTTGTGCAAGTGTTACTCCTAAGCTCCTCTCTTCCAGCACAGAGCAGAGCAGCTTAGCTCCAGTCACTGCAGAACAGCACAGGGAGGCCAGTCCCCCATTGGCATGTCCTTGTAATGTCCTCCATTGGCATGTCCAGTGTAATTTTCCACTGTGGGTATAATTCTTAAAAAAAACTCCTAAAACTAGTTTGTTTTTTTTTACTAATTACCAGGCCAAAGTAAAAATTTCAATTACTTATTTTTTTCTTTTTAGTCAAACATTAATAAGACATCTCTTCCTGAAATGGAAAAGGCCTTCATTTCTACAAATAATTATTTTCATTCTTGCTTTGTATTTGACAAATAAGTAGCTTTGTGATTTATATTTTTTCTGACTAGCTGGGTTCTTTTTAAATTTTGGGAATAACCTGGAAGTAAATTCAAAATCAAATTCCATAGCTGAAACTGTACTGAATTTCTTGGACAATGCTATACTTGAGAAAAATCTAGTCTTCGACAGAGTTTCAGTACTAGATGGCAACATCTAGATTTGGTCTGGCACAGTAGGGCCTTGTGTACACAAGTTTTACCTATACATAAAGAAAAAATTCTTGATTAACACATGAAATCAATTATTTATGTGCTTTGTTCCTTTATAAAAGGGATAGACTTAAACATGCAAAGAGATTACACTTGTTTAAACATCTAGAAAGTCTATGACTGATGAAAATTGAGGAAGGTACTTTTATGAGTTCTAATTTCCATCTCTAGGCCATAATTCATAATGTCATGTTAAGTGACATTGGATTGAAACTTGGTGAAAATTTGCTCTGTTCAATGGCCTTTGCATTTCACATCTCATGCATGAAATGTTACTAGTTTGGAGGAGGAAAAAAATCAAAGGACTCTGGTCAGAAAGTTCTTCCAGGTAAGTGGGAGAAGACAGCTGGAAAGGATACAGGTGAAATAAGATATAAAGGTTTCAAACTCAGAATTATTAAATGGGGTCTTGTTTATGAGGTTATGAGTGGAGATAATTATAGCTTGATGGCTTTCTAGTTTAGAAACAGTTTGGTCTGTTTTGTACTGGCTGTATTTCCCTAAGACCTCAAAAACTTACAACAAGCACCTCTTTTTTGCATTCTGTATAACTGTGCAGTGTCAGAGGAAATGCTAACACTGATGGTGGTGTCTGAAGTCATGGCACCAATGCATGAGGATGGAGTGTCTCCCCCGCAGCTCTAAGGAGGGAGGCTACCCCGTCTTGCCCCACTAACTTGGTTCCTGGTGGGACAATAAAATTTGCATGGGGTGGAAATTGAATTATTTCACTCCCCTGTTAAGCAGGACCCTTTGTCTTGAGGGTTCCAGACCAGTAATCATAGCTAAGCACCAGGCTGGGGCTCACAAAGTCCTGCTCAGTCTGCCACTGTCACAAGTCCTACACGCACATGAGAAATTACAGACAAAATTGTTCCTTAAAGAACCTCTTTGCTCCCATCAACATTACCAGTGTATATTAACCTGCTTTTTCCCCCTGTAATGTAGTTATTAGCACTTCAGGTAAATTTGCTGAGATTTGTAATTTTTAATTTTTTTTTAGTAGTTTTTTTCCCCGCCTGAATTCTTCAAGAGAATTTCAGTTTTTAAATGCCACAGAAATTGCTGATTTCAGTCTCTCTACTGCTTTAGCATGCAATGAGGTCCTCCTGCTCCGTGACTTATATTCTTACCTTCCCTAGTCCCTTGGGGAGCTGTGGGTGACTGGACTTTTATTATTCTCAAAGGAAAAGCTGAGGGGCTGAGCTAGGCAGGGGGGAGCCCAGAGCGCAGTGTCACTGCTCTCTGTGCCTCTGACTCAAAGCTGTGACCCACATGGGTGCCCGTGTTAGTCCAAGGCAATTCACTTATCCAATGGCTTCATTCCAATAGTGCTGAAGCATCTGTGCTCTGCATTTTCACACAGTACCTGGGAGTGTAAGTGAGGCAGACCGAGGATAGCTGGGGTTACTACTTAGATACAAACTATAAAGTGTTCAGTAATAAATATTACATACAGCAAATGCCAGCTTGCTATTACTTCTGTATATTCTATGTGAATGCAGACCTGTTTGTAATGCTATCCATATTTTCTGCTGCAGACTGCTGAAGGCATTAGCAACTTTGCACTATAAAATCTATAGAGCAGCTAATTAGTCAGTTTTTAAACAGAGCGTTTAGGCCTTTCATGAACTGCACCAACAACTTACTGAAAATTTTCTGGAAAGAAAACCATTCAATGTCAAAGAAATACAAAGCTGAACCTAGTGTATAGCTCCACTTCTATTTTTTCTCCATCAGACTAAAATAATGACTCATTATAATAGGTTATTTCCATGTAATTCATGAAATAGTACAGAGTAATTGCCCTCTACAGAGTTTCTAAACTTTTTAGTCTAACAAATGCTTTCTGTAGCAAGTATAACCCAATTTCATTTAACATTGATCAGGAGCCTTTTAGAGTCAACAAATCAGGTAATGAATTACAAGTCCATCTGTTCAGACTGAGTCCCTAGTCAAGGTTACTGGGTTTTTATTAAACATTTTAAATGGGAAAAACTGAGGTCTAATTTAGTTTAACACAAACCCAATTTGATATAACTGAGAAAAAATACAGTGAAAATTAGTCTAAATATTGCAAACCATCAGAGAAGAGAACTGTAATTTTCATCTCACTAAATCAGAGATAATAGCATTTATCTGGGAAAAAGACCCTTTTCACACCTATCTTCTGTATTAATCAGTTGAAAAGATCTATTCCACAGTCCCTCACTTCACAGTTGATCAAGTTAATCAGTACACTGTAGAATATTCTGAGAAATGTTTCCCTCATCCCTGCTGGTTGGAACCAATGTACCAAGATAGATAATTACATATTATAAACTCATCACAACCAAGAACAAGAGTGGAAGAACAAGGATGTCTGGTGCAAAGAGTCCTGAGGAAGTGGGTGACATGAATTCAGTCATCTTGGAAAAAAGGTTTGCATTTGAGCATCATGATATTCTGGATTAATTTGCAAGCCTCAGAACTGTCAGCCTAATAGAGGTTATAGATCTAGCAGTGACATGTTTTTCTTTCATTTCTGACCCGACTTGACAGACTCCACCCAGGTTAAAAGGTAGCAGTTGGAAAAAAAGCAAAACCACAGATTTTATTTCAGAGTTTGCACTGTGAAAAGAAAAAAGAAAATCCCCCTCTTCTACCGAACTACTAATGTCCAGAAATCCTCTTTGTTTCTAGCTCACAGCTGGTTTATTGGGCCAGCCTTGCATCTCTGGCATGCTGCTATCCTGGTACTCCTGCCCTGAGATTAGAAAGGATGAAAATCAGACACGGCTGCAGGGCACAATGCTCCAGTGTTTGTGCCCTGAACTGCTGGCTTATCCCTAAGGCTGTTCTGGGAGGGATTTCAGCACCTCCCAGTCTTGTCTTCACATTTTCCCTTTTTGTGCTGTATTCCCAACCCCTCTACCTGCAGCTTGCTGTTTTTCCCCTCATGGCCACCTGTTTACATAATGTTTACCATAGCCAATTCCTGATCCCTGGGCTGCTCAAAATGCCATGAATAAATGTAACATTGCAGCTTGCCAGGCACTGTGACTGAGAAAAAGTCTGGCTCTCAGAGGTCCCGGGTGTGTTACCCACTCTATGCACTCTCTTTTACAGATTTTTTATGAATATGGACCTTCCTACTGAATTATAATGGAATTATCATGTATAGTGCTATTATGTACAATATTGTTTTATAGATCCAACCTGTTTAGACAACACACAAATCACACTGCAACATGCTATGGCAACACCACCATGCAAAACATAAGGGTTTTTGTTTCAAACATTGGGATAGTTTCCTTTGTGGCTGTTTATTTACTTTCAATGTCCTTTACTGACTTTGTCCCATTGAATCCAAATTTCTTCCTGATTATAGTGGATTCAAAGCATATTACAGGAAGCCTTTACCTATAAGAAAGTAGTTAAAGAATTACTGTTTTGTTTTTAAAAGTGAGATATTCCCACAGCCTCACAAAACTTTCACTGTGTTTGTTTCTTTTTTTGATTACTGAAAAGTATATATGTATTTTTTAAAGACTTGAGGCAATAGTCTTGAGCCTCATTACAGGGGAGACAGTTTCTGACAACTGCTTCTCCTTCCCTAGAAACTAAAAAAACAAAAACCATGATCTTTGCTGAAAGCTCTCAAATTGTTCATTTCAACACACACAGCTCCACTAATCAGGTCACAGAAAAAGCCACAGACACACACGCACACACACACACACAGCAGCGTCACCTGCACAATTCAGCAGACAATGCAGACAAACTCGAGTATAATCCAAGATCTTTCTACCTCTTTTCATAACAGGTTAGTGCTCGCCCTCAGTGTTGGTGTACAGTTTTTATGGCATGGAAAAATAGGGATGTTTCTGCCCTACAAAAATAAACGCGTTGAATTCTTTAGTTGGAACTTTCACAATGTAAAAAAAAATAATCCCAAAGAAACTGGATAAGTAAAAAGAATCCCAAGTATCACGAAATCAGTGGATCTTTTGGCAGGTGGCACAAGAATGCCCACATAAAATCTACCAGCCTTCATTTTTTTTGCCTTCGAGAAATAGCTTTCAAAAGTTATACATTGAAAAGAAAAAAAATGAGTTCTTGTAGTCCATTATGAAAATTAATCCAAATCAAACCCTTGCACATAAACAGCATGAATTCTTTGGTCCTGTAGATGCTGTTAGACATTAAGGAAGATGGGAAAATTATTATTGGGGTTTTTGGTTTTTTTCCCTGTGCACAATTGAAAAAAGGGGGACAAAGTCTTTTTTAATAAAATAAAAAGAAGACAGGATGGAAATCCAATGTATTAGACTGTTTAGACTTAGTATTTTAGAAGGCACCAGAAAAAGAAACAACATCAAGCATGTTTTCACAGATTCTTTACTAAAATTATAGGGGGGAAAAAAGTGACTAATTTCATGCTTCCTAATGCAGAAAGCATGGCTCCCAAAGGTCCATTCCTCCATGTGTGACTATTGAGATCAGTGGGAAAGGGACTAGGGAGGAG
>WAAG01059271.1:29255-50820 GCA_013390105.1 Tichodroma muraria | reverse complement strand
GAGCCATGACATCATAGAATCATGGAACCATGGTATCATGGAATCATGGAATCACAGAACCATGATGTCACAGAACCATGATACCACGGAATCACAGAATCATAGAATCATGGAATTATAGAATCAGAGCCATGACATCATAGGATCATGGAACCATGGTATGATGGGACCACAGAACCGTGATATCATGGAATCATAGAACCATAGTATCACAGAATCATGGAATAACAGAATGACAGAATGGTTTGGGTTGAAAGGGACCTTAAAAATCATCCCATTCTAAGCCCCTGCCATGGACGGCTCTGTTTTAGCATGAGCATAAAATAATAACAACAATATGGATTGGAAGGGCCCTGTAGGCCATGCCCTAACCCCCAAACAAAATAATTTTTTATTGAATCCTGATTGTGGCAACTTTTTTCATCTTCTTAAACCTTCTTTTGAATGATTTTTTTTCCCTGCTTCATTCTACTCCTCCACCATTTTGACATCATGGCCAGTTGACCTCCAGTGCTGCATCCCAGTAGTACAAATGCAGCCATTGGCTCTGAATTCCTCAGTAGCTCATCCAAGATTTCTCTTTGCCCAGGAAAGCTGTGGCTGCCCCACCCCTGAAAGTGTCCAAGGCTGGGTTGGACAGAGCTTGGAGCAACCTGGCATAGTGGAAGGTGTCCCTGCCCATGGCAAGGGAGTGGAATGGGATGAGCTTTCAGGTCCCTTCTAATCCAAACCATTCTAGGATTCTATGATTGAGGTCCCCACAACCATCACCCCAATATCTTATGGAGTTTCTGAAATTCTGAAAAGTCTGGCTCATCTTTGGCTCCCAGGATCATGACTTTCCCCATCCCTGGATGGCACAGATAAAGTTGAGGACACAGACCTGACCTGTCAGGTTGAATCTTCTTCCAAAACCTCTCCATTTTCATTGACTTGTCCACGCTTCTGACAAGATCCCCAGACTGGGCTGGCAGCCTCCTGAGGTTACCTGATCACTGGAGAGGGAGAAGATGCTCTTTAAATGGTGTATTTTGCTTTGGGCAAAGGCTTAGAATTGCCTGATTTAATAATTGTACCTGTGCCACAGGGATTTTACCCAGGCTGAAATATGCTTGGTGACCTATGCAGACAGAAAACACCCTTCATTTTCTATTGGTATCAAGATTTTTAATTGGAACCTTTAAGAAATCCCTTTGTCGATTCAATCCCACGGAGCAACCTGAAGGAGCACATGTCTGAGAGAAAATGCCTTGTGGGGTCTCAAGGGAACACACACCTTGTGGACTGACTTCTGGCATCCTGGACTCAGAAACAGCTTCCAGGCTGTGCTTTGACTGATTCTTGAAGGCACACTGACCCTGTTTGAACACCCTGGCATCCAAAAACCACCCTTAGGGAATCAAAGACCCAATGTTCAAAGTTTAGGTGCCCACTCTGAATCATAATAGTGTTGTAAAAAACCTTCATCCTCACCTGTCTGTTGATAAAAGCAGTCAGGAGGATTAAGGAAGGCTTAGGTTCAAATTCCTCATCCTAGGGATGCTTCAGACCAACACCTGTTAATTGCACCAAGGTGTAATGGACCTTAGGATGAGCCAGGCTGTGATCAGGGGTCCTTTACTCCACTCACATTTGCCCACCCCTTGGGCCTTTCAGAGCCACTGTCACTTGAGGAGCACCTGTGTAGGAGCTTTGTTAGTGGCTTGCTCCAGCAAACAGTCAAGGTACCTATAAAGAGCAGGATTCTATTCAGGATTCTCAGCTGATTAGGACCTCTTCCCACACAAATTCTGCTCCGGACTCTAACATGTTTAAGACCTCACTCAAATTTCAATAAGCTGTGCCCACCCTGCCCAGCTGTGTCCCCCCTGTGTCCTCTGTTTTACACCCCCAGCCAGCTCACACGGGCGACGTACAGCTCCCACACCCCACCCTTGTGGGTTTGATTTTCAGGGAGGCCAGGGTAGTTTGGATCTTTTTTTTTTTTTTTCCCAGTGGGATAAGGAGGCAGACAGTTTTCCAGCAAAGAAACTGAATGAGCCCCCCACTCCCAGGGGCAGCTGGATGCCTCCCTTAGCTCCCAGGGATGAAGGCACTTCCAAGCTGTGTCCCGCGATGCTCGGTGGTGGTGACAAACCGCGCCCGTCCCTCTCTCTCCCACGTCCCACCTGCACCCAGACTTGGCAGCGCTCCAGGCTCCCAAGCACTGATGAAAGTGTGGAGATTTACTCCTGGCGTTGGGAAATATTTCATCTTGACAAAAAAACAGCCGTATTTCCTGTATCTGTACACAAAAGAAATAACAGGCAAATGTGTATCGAGTGGATTTATCTACACAGGATTTTGCCTTACAAGGAACAATGGAAACTCAAATCCATGCGGTTGCCCAACCACAGCAGAATGTTTAGATTTTTTTTTTTTCCTTAATTTTTCTTTTTCTTTTTTTGGAAAATATTCTGCATAGGGGAGTTCCTTAACACAGCAAGACAGCAGGCAGCTTCCTGTTATGAAAACAGTCAACAGCCTGACATTCAGCAATCTGACATTCCCTGCACCCAACGTGATAAACAGGGCTGATAACAATCTGCCACAATAGGTACAATAGCACCCCCCCATAAAGGACGTGGACAGGGCCTCAATACACAAATATCCCAAACCATCTCTTCCAGCTCCTTTTATACAGCAGATAATCTCATCCTGCTTTCCATATTTTCCCAACATTGATTCGTTTCCCCTCAGGCAGGGGTCAAAGTGGGAGCTGGGTGTTTGACACCACTTTCTCGCAGGTCTTTGTAGTTCGGTTGAGATCTGAAAACTGTTTACTGGGTTTCCCTTCCTCCTGCCATTCATGATCCCTGTATTTCAATGCCACAGCTGCTGGAGTCCTCTAGCTTGTCCCCAGAGCCACCTCCTCGATCTGAATTAAATCCCAGAAGCAAAACAAAAAATAGTGGGAACCTCTTCCCCCTTCAATGACCTTGGTAATGGATGCTGGAGCTGCCTTTTTTCCTCTATGATTCCCTATGGCCTCCACCACAGTGATGCTCTGAGTTTCTATGCTAAGGCTGCAGAAGAAATATCAGATAGCATTAATTATCTTAATTAGTGTTAGTTCATCTAACACTTACTCCACCAAGTAAGTGTTGGATGAACTTTTCCTCCATCTGAAAGTGACTGCACAATAAAAGAAGAGGATCTCCTTCACTGCTACTCAGCTCCTAGGTTGCCCAGAGAAGCTGTGGCTGCCCCTGGATCCCTGGAAGTGTCCAAGGCCAGGTTGGATGGGGCTTGGAGCAACCTGGGACAGTGGAAGGTGTCCCTGCCCATGGCAGGGGGTGGGAACTGAATGAGATTTCAGGTCCTTTCCAACCCAAAACATTCTGGAATTCTATGGTTCCTGTATTTATTTTAAAAGGGCTTTGTCCATTTTCCAGTCCCCCCCCACAAACTCCAGTGAGGTTTAGTGGAGTATCTCCCAATTCTTCCCCCACAGACCGCAATTCCTTTTCTACATCCCATAGGAAAATGATAAAGACTCAGTTGCTGTGTCCTGTGGTACCTTTGGGTACCTCCCAGGCAGCAGAAACAGTAGGAACACAGCCTAATCCTCATCTTTTGCTCTCAAAGGAAGGACAACCTCTCCCTGCCTGGCAGGAGCCTTTGTGGAGGGGAGGATATGATCTGTAACATGGAAAATTTTGAAGCACTCCTTGGAGGCACAAATCAGTCCCACTGGCCCTTGATTCTGCTGCTCGCTCACAAAGAATCTTCCTCTGAAGCTTCCTTTGAAGCCAGCATTCCCATCCAGGCAGCACGGCTCCAGCAGGAGATGGGAATGAGGGCGGGCATCATCCCATGCAAACTGGGCACAGGAAGATTGTGTCCCGAGGGAATACCTGCCCAGAGGTAGCATTTATGATTTAGTACAGAATTTATTGCTTTTAAAGGTATTTGAGTTCTTTCTGCCATGCTTTGTTGCAACAACCTATCTCAGGCTGGTCTTGCTGGTGACTTGGGGACAAGGCCATCAGCAACACAGAGCCAAGAACTTGTCCTGGTGCTCCCAGACATCTGAGGAATTCCTCTGAGATGGGAGTTCACAACCTTCACCTGCCTTGAGCTCTGGTGCCTGTGCCTGTCTCCCAAGGGAAGCAAGGACTGTCATTCCCTTTGAAAGCACAGCTGGAAAAGGCACTTGTTCAGCAGGTTGTTGCTTCCATGAGGATGCTGAAGTACCTTTGTCACTTCACCACGAGCCCACTGCCTGGGGAGCTGGGCCCTGATGTCAGGCCATAATCCTTTGTAGCCAGGAGTCTCCGGGGCTGTCGTTCTGCCACTCTGACATATCTGACTGCTGGCTCAGGTCTCATTCAGTGAACAGGCACCAGTTTTTCCCTTGATCACATGGCCCTGATTCCTTTCTGCACCACCCCATCTATGAAAAAAAGACAGGTGATGGTCAAACCACCAATCCTGGGGAGGTTTATGATGGGTATTAGGAAAAGGTTCTTCCCCCAGAGGGTGGTCAGGCACTGAACGGGCTCCCCGGGGAATGGTCACATTCCCAAGGCTGACAGAGCTCCAGGAGTGTTTGGACAATTCTCTCAGGCACTGGGTGGGATTGTTGGGGTGTCCTGTGCAGGGCCAGGAGTTGAATTTGATGATCCTGGTGGGTCTCTTGCAACTCAGGCAAGAGTAGTTCTTGCAACTCAGGCAAGTATTGTAGTCTAGTCCACTCTAGAAAATAGCTGTGTATTCAACCCATATTACAAAGCATTAGGTGACATCTGGAAGCATTTGTGTCACCTATTAAGATCAGTCAAGAACACTTGGAAAAACCAAAGAGGGAAAGAGAAAAACCAATCCCATCTGGTCAGAGAAGCCCCTGCTGTGCAGAAAAGTCTTTGTGTGTGGCCGAGACCGCGAGGGAAGGAGCTGTGCTACCTCAGGTCATGGTGACACCGTGGCTGGCACCACTTGGAAATCACAAGGACCAACATCTTGACCCTGGGGCAAGCACTTGAAAGCACCCTTTGCTAAAACCTTGCAGGGGGAGAAATGTGAAGAGCATCGAGGGCAGTGAGAGCTGCACTGGGGATCTGGGAACCAGAGCACGTTTTCCTCGTGGGGAAATGTCACCGCCATGCAAACACACTCTTTAAAATGGGCTCATGCTCATTAAAAACGGGCTGTGTCTCTACCAGCCAGTGCCAGGGCTTGCTCCTAGACGTGTCCCTGTGGAAGTTGCCCTCTAACCCATGGGACAGGGGTCCCACACAAGATTCCCAGCTGGTCACTGGTCCGTGCTGATGTCTGAGCCATCCCTGGGCTCGCTGTGGCTGGGCTGGGCCAAACCCATGTCAAGGAACGCTCAAGCAATCCAGTGGTGCGGATGAAGGAATTCCTGTCTGGGGTAATTTACTGGTGTGATGCAGCCCTCGAGCCCTCAGTGACCTCGTTTGGTCACAGTCTCTGATTTATGCCACTGTTAATTGCCATAATTCACTATTTCCAGTGCAGTAATGGCGAGGAGCCTCAGGCTGGAGAAGAAATGCTCGTGCTGGGTGCTGCTCAAAAGCAGAGCGGGCCATTTCTGCTCTTCAAAGGGTCTGCAAATCAAAATACAACCAGTGAGAAGGAGAACCAGCACCCACAGCGGCAGGGGAAGGTGGCTGCAGTGACAACTCATGCTCCTCTGTTCTCCTGAGGGGGAAAAGCTTTAGGGCTTTAAAAGGCAAAAAATGAGACTTTTAAGGACAGATGAGAAGGACGATCCTGTGTGCAGGCACAGGAAGGTCCCTGCCCTCACAGAGCATGGTGTATTTCTTAGAGAGCACCCAGTGCTACCTCCCAGGCACCCACGTTGGAGCAGGAGGGTGCAAAACCTTCCCAGGCCACTCAGGGATTGAGTCATATCCTTATTTCACAGGTGCAAAATGACCCTAAAGCAAACATTCTGGTGCACGAGTGGCTCATGTGTTGCACTTGGGTTGTTTGCAAACCCTTCAGCTTTTGTGTGCTCTGTACCTGGGAGATGTTGGGCTGAGCAGCTGTGTTTGACCAGCAAACTCCCCAGTGCCTCCTGGTCCCTCATCACTGCCTCAAATGGTCTCAGGATCAACCCCAAAGGTTGCTCTTCCAGCAACCAAAGGGATTTGCCCTCTCCCTTTCCATTAGAAATGGATAAATTTCCCTCAGCTTCTGCATGCACCGAAGTGGACACTGCATCATTTATATGTGGGCAACACTGGTTTAGGAGGGATTACAATTTTTTTTTTTTTGTTTTCTCTTCATATTTGAGCTCTGTGGAGAACCTCACTCACCTCCTTTGCTCCTTGTTCCTTGAGAGGCATTTTTTGTTAACACAGAACAGGCAGGATTTGCCCTTGTGCCCCGTCCAAGAAAAAGAGAGAAAAATAACCCCAAACAATTGCAAAGCTTTCATTTGAGAAATTAATCCACAAGGGAGCAAGGTTAAAAATAAAGTTCTTTGGCCAGGGCCTTTATAAGCCCCAGCCATATTCTCTGGAATATAATTCATAAGCACAATATGTTTTTTTGTTGTGAATGAGTGTGAAGTACCAGAAAAGGAAAGAGGAAACCCCTAATGTAGTCCTGAATAGACCTGTGAAAAAGGATAATAAAACTTGTCCTGGATTTCCTTTAGCAGCAGGTGCTTCCTTTGGAGTTTCTATTCATTCAGACTTTGGGCAGACACAGCCTGCCAATTTTTCTTCTTTTTTTTTTTTTTTTTAACTTTTTGTAAACACAGCACTCAGTTGTTCTGAATGAAGGTGAATTTGTCTTCTTGGCCACTGTCAAGCTCATGGGCTCACAAGGTCAGTGGCAAAGTTTTCTCCAAGCTTTTGGGGTGGGTCCCCTTCTAGACCTGACAGCTAGAAAGGTGCTACCTCAGGCCAGGAGATTTCCTCAAGAATCCAAGGCTGGAAGGCCCCAAATTTCCATTTTAAATAGACCATCCCATCATTCCTGGTGAGACATCCACGCTTGCCCATCCACAACAAGGCACCAACAGGGGAATGCAGCTCCTCAGCCTCCCAAGGCTCATTTCTGGAGAAAAAACAGAGGATATTGAGCACTGGTTGATGTCTATAAAACCTTTAACCAGAGGATTAAATTGCACAGCATGTGAAGGCCTACATTGCTCAGACCCTTTAGCTTTCAACATCTCCCTGGACAACACCAGAAAAACTCAACTTCTCCCTGTCAAACACAGCCTGGCTTCCCTCCCAAGCCCTTTTCCCAACCACAGACAGCACCACAAACTCCTCCATTCATGGAATCCTAGAGTGGTTTGGGTTGGGAAGGGACCTTGCAGCTCATCTTGTTATGTACACAGACAGAAAAAGGCAGTTTGCTCCAAGGAGCTGAAAATCTGAATTCACCTTTCCTAAAATTGCTGAAACAGTTGACACTTACATGAAGAAAATACTGAATTTATTTCAGTATATCACAATACATTACAAATCTTCTTGTCCTCCTAAAGGAAGGAGGGATTGGAACAAGTGGATCTTTAGGGTCCCTTCCAACCCAAACCCTTCTGCACAAACTGTCAGAACTGCCATTTTTTAGGTATCTTTAATGAATATCTATTATTTTCTGTCGTTGTTTTATCTTGCCAAACATCCTCACTGCCTGCTCCAACTCACTGCTACTGAGGAAAACACGAACAGCCCATCCCATTCCCTATATTTAACATTCCAAACCTGGCACAGATCTGTACCAGCCCTGGTAACAATGGCATGCAACACCTGTCAGTGACTGCATTTGCCCAGGGATTCACTCTGTTCCATGCTGTGTGTGTTTAATAATTCCTGCAAACAATGGGACAAATTATTTATTTAATTTTTTTTTTGGCTCAGCTCTCACTCAAGTCAACACCACTGTCCAAATAGTACATGAGGGGCCTGCAGAGGCTGGTGGTTGTTTCCTAGACTTGAGGCCTCTTTCCCTCAAAAAAGACGTTGTCAGCAGCTCTGAGCTCAGAGAGGGCATTTTCCACTTGTATGGAAGGAAGGAAGAGGAAGAATGAGCAGGAAAGGGGCAGCGTCGTGCAGGACTCCGAAGGCAAAGGATGATGAATTTGAACTTCAAGCAGGGATGACAGACAGATCTTCTGAGAAAGATCTGAGCAAAAGGATGAGGGATGTGTGGAGTGCAGGGCCAAGGCTGGAATAACAAGGGATTACAGGAGCCAGTGAGGTGGGAGCTGTGACCAGAGGGACTGTAACACACTGCAGCTCTGTCTGTGTGTAGGGATGGGCATGGAGAGCATGTGGAGCTGCTGGAAAGAGCTCAGAGGAGGCCACAGAGATGCTCTGAGAGCTGCAGCCCCTCTGCTCTGGAGCCAGGCTGGGAGAGCTGGGGATGCTCACCTGGAGAAGAGAAGGCTCCAGGGAGACCTCAGAGCCTCTACCAGTGCTTAAAGGGGCTCCAGAAGAGCTGGAGAGGGACTTGGGACAAGGGATGGAGGGACAAGACAAGGGGGAATGGCTTCCCACTGCCAGAAGGCAGGGTTAGATGGGATATTGGGAAGGAATTGGTTCCTGTGAGGGTGGGGAGAGGCCCTGGCAGGGGGGGGGGGGAGAAGCTGTGGCTGCCCCTGGATCCCTGGCAGTGTCCAAGGCCAGGCTGGACAGGGCTTGGATCAGCCTGGGACAGTGGAAGGTGTCCCTGCCCATGGCAGAGGTAAGACAGGATGATGATTCCATCATTCTATGGCTCAATCCAGCCTCTTTATCCCAGCACAAAATTCACCTCCCCAGATTTTATGACTCCTTCCAAACATCATTTCCCATCTCTGCACCAGCCACTATCCCCAGAGCGGGACCCCAAACTCACCAGCCAGGCTCACCCTCCCGTGTCCCCTCATCCCCGTGTCCCCATCATTGCCCCAAAGGTGCCAGTCTGACCACAACTGCTCTGAGTCTCAGCAAACACCACCAGAACACCCCCCAGGCAGAGCTTATCACACAAGAGTTACCGTTTGAGGTAACCCAGCCCTCCTTAGGCAGCAGAAGATCCATCCCAGAGCTGCACTCAAGCACCTTGTGCAGCACAGACGAGGACAGGTGATGCTGGGGGAGGTCCCAGTCTTGGTGGACCTCCAAAAACGACAGCCTTCTCTTAACATGGGCTGCTAGAGGCTGTTCCTGCATGGAAAACAAAGTCTTTTTAGGTCATTTAACCTATTGCCAGGGTTCAGCAAAGCTTCTTGCAGCCCAGCCTTGTTACAGATATGATTCACACAATGATATTTCAATCACTTCCTCTGGGAGATTCTTTCCAACAATGCAGATTTCTTGGCAGGAGAAGAATTCCCAGGGACTGAGCTGAAGTTTTCCTTTGCCCTTGCAATGTATCCTCTCAAACAGCTTCAAAATGAGAATTTTCCTCCCTTTTTATTGCCCTGCTGAGGAGCCACCTCATTCCCCAAGGGCATGTGCCAAGCCCAGAGAAAAACTGGGCTGAAAATCCAAAAATCAATGATCCTAATCCAGTTCAGAGAAACCCACTGGAGAAAAAATATGGCAGGTTTTCCACAACTCCCTGACAGGAGGGTGGAGCCAGGGGAGGGTTGGTGTCTTGTGCCAAGGAACAAGTGATAGGACAAGAAAAAACAGCCTCGAGTTGCACCAAGGAAGGTTTAGACTGGTTATTAGGAATAATCCAGGGAAGCGTTGGAATCACCATACATGGAGGGATTTAAATCATGTGGATGTGGCACCTGGGAACGTGGGTTAGTGGTGCCCTTGGCTCCGCTGGGGAATGGTTGGACTCAATGCTCTTAAAGGCCTTTTCCAACCTAGAGGATTCAATTTTTTGTCCTTTCTACCATTTCCCAGCTCAGAGGTATTTTTTTTTTTTTTTGACCAGGAAATTCCTGGTGACACACCCCAGCTCTATCCCATGGCTTTTCTGCAGGTGCACCCCAGGTGTCTGTACAGGGATACTAATCCAAGAGTCTGCTAATCCATCAGTCTCCTGATGCCTGACAGGATGAAACTTTGCTATGTTTGACTTCAAAAATTGGTGATTTCTTGAATATGCTTGAGTGTCGTGTAGCACAAACTCAGAATCCTGGAATCACTAAGGTTGGAAAATCCCTCCAAGATCATCGAGTCCAACCATTCCTCCAGCAGTGCCAAGGCCACCACTGACCCGTGTCCCCAAGTGGCACATCCATAAGTTTTTTTAACATCTCCAGGGATGGGGATCCACTTCCCTGCCAGACAAGCCGCCTCCATTTTACCAGAAATGAACAGCCAGTCATGGATGTGCTCCTGGAAAGAGGGAACAGAGCAATGCAGGATGCCTGGTGATCCCAGGATGTTCCTCTGGATGGCACCTGCAGGGAACACTGCAGTGCACCTGCCAACACTTTAGCAAGTGAAATGAGAAAATTTTTGCAGGCTGTGTCACCCCTGTAAAATTTTTACAGTCTTTACACCCCTGTCTTTGAGCAGGGGGTGTGGGAGAGGGAGAAACAGAGGCATTTTCCTTGCCTGGGAGACACACTTATGTTCTGCAGGTGAAAATTGAAGTAGAAAAGATCATTACCACTGGTTGGGTTTTCTTGCTGTATCAAATGATGGTTTGGCCATGATTTTCCTCTCTCTTGCAGCTCAGTCTCTCACAGTTTTTTATTTTGAAGAATTCTCTCACCAGAAGTGCAGGAAAATAAACTTCTTATCCCGTCAAGTAATTGTGGGAGGGATCCAGTAGACAAAGCAAAAACTACAAATACAGCCAGATTTGTGGTGTTGCAAATATTAAGCTGCAAATATTAAATTGCAAAGAAACAGGCTTTGTATTAGAATTATTTGTTATTACCCATCTCTTGAGCATCTCTGAAAACAAACCTTCTCCCCTGAGAAGGAATAGCTCATCCCTTCTTATTATTTTTATTATTATCACGGTGCTCAAGACACCATTGGGGAAGCAGTGTGGCATCAGATTAGTTATCAACAATGAGCAGTTTTCTCTTGTATTAAGTGATGTGGAAACATCGTGAGACAACCCCTGATGCTGCAAATTTGCAATTTGAGTAACTGAACACTGAGGAAAAACAAGGAGGAAACTGAGGCACAGGAAGGTGGGTTTTTCCCCCAGTGTTGTTTCCGTGCTTTTCAGCAGGAAACTGAAGCGATTCTGAGGTTTTGAGATGTTTGATTTTGTTTGAGGTCACACAGAGAAAGTTCATGGTGAACTCAAGAGGTGAAAGCTGAGCCAGATTTCCCAGTGCTTAAATCCAGCAGTGAATCCATGTTTGCTGGAACAGAGGGAGGAAACTGTTTAGGAGAGTTTTTGCTCACATGCATCTGTCTTGACCAAAGCATGAAAACATGAAATCAGGGAATGGTTTGAGTTGGAAGGGATCTTAAAGCTCATCCCAGGTTGCTCCAAGCCCCATCCAGACTGCATAGGGTCCCCTGTGTGATGTGGGCAACCTGAGCTCTTCCTTCCCACATCCCACCAGACCCCTGAGCCATTGCAAGGGCCTGGACGGAATCCCAAAGTTTAGGGAAGGTTCTGGTGAACCCTGTGACACAAAATATCCCCATATTTGGGCAACAACCGTCAGGCAGAACCCACAAGTGTAATCCCAGCTTGTGCAGGTGGCACGGTGAACATTCCAGGTGAGATAAATCCCCAGATGTGTGTGGGTCATTGGCACCTACTTAATGCTCCATAGGAATTTCTTTAAGCAAGGTATGAGATGGAGAAAGTCTCAGAACTTCCCAAGCCTGGAGTGGTGGTGATTGTCCCACACCTGGAAACATTCAAGGCAAGCTTGGACAGGGCTTTGAGCAATCAGATCTGGTGGGTGACATCCCTGCCCTTGGCAGGGGTTGGGAGACTGGATGACCTTTAAATGCCCTTTCCCACCCAAACCGTTCCATAATTCTCCGATCACCTTCCCTGCTGCTGGTAGAGCCTCAAGTCCCCCCCCCAGACCCTATCCCAGCCTTTATCCCACCACAGGACGTCTTGCACAACCCATCCTCTTCCCATTGCTTGTGCACACACACACAGACCTATTTTTCCATCAGCCACAGAGATCCCAGCAAAGCCTGTGAAAAAAGGAAGCTGACCACNGGGGGGGGGCATCTATTCTTGGAGAAAAAGGGGGGCCCTGGTCGGGGGGGTTTTATTGTACGGCTTTGTTTACACCCCGAGCTGAATGAATCAAATGACCTTGTTTATTGTCGGTCTCCTGAATGGACGGCACAGGGAGAGGGGGGAGGGATGGGGACAGGGGGTTGTATTATTGTTAATTCTGCCATTTGCAACTTCTTCTTCTTCTTTTTTTTATTTTTTTTTTTTTTTTTCCACCAAGCATTGTTGCCGTGATAAAAGAATAAAAGAATAAAAGGTGAAACTCTANTCCCAGCTTGTGCAGGTGGCACGGTGAACATTCCAGGTGAGATAAATCCCCAGATGTGTGTGGGTCATTGGCACCTACTTAATGCTCCATAGGAATTTCTTTAAGCAAGGTATGAGATGGAGAAAGTCTCAGAACTTCCCAAGCCTGGAGTGGTGGTGATTGTCCCACACCTGGAAACATTCAAGGCAAGCTTGGACAGGGCTTTGAGCAACCAGATCTGGTGGGTGACATCCCTGCCCTTGGCAGGGGTTGGGAGACTGGATGACCTTTAAATGCCCTTTCCCACCCAAACCGTTCCATAATTCTCCGATCACCTTCCCTGCTGCTGGTAGAGCCTCAAGTCACCCCCCCAGACCCTATCCCAGCCTTTATCCCACCACAGGACGTCTTGCACAACCCATCCTCTTCCCATTGCTTGTGCACACACACACAGACCTATTTTTCCATCAGCCACAGAGATCCCAGCAAAGCCTGTGAAAAAAGGAAGCTGACCACCAGCTTTTGGGATCTGCTCCCTACGGACCTCGGAAGAGGATGAGAGTCCCTTTAGTGTTGGGTCAGTTTTGGTTTGTTATATTTTTTTCCCCCTCTTCTCTCTCTCTGGATCAGGATCCCGGGATGAGGCCAGCATGAGAAAAGTGGGGCCGTCCGTGCAGATGTTGCCCGGGGAAGCCGAGGTTCCCACACCAAGTAGGAAGCGGGGCCTCACGGAGCCGGGATGGGGACTGCGGAAGTGGCAGCAGGGCTGGTCCAGGGATGATGGGAGAGGAGAAGCCAAGGGGGGGNNTTTTTTCCACCAAGCATTGTTGCCGTGATAAAAGAATAAAAGAATAAAAGGTGAAACTCTATTCCTTCCTTTCCCCATCTCCGCAGTGTTCTCCAAATCCCCAGGCAGGAGCCTGTTGGGATGCAAGTGCCAAACCACGGAGCTATGGATGAGATGCAGGGCCGGATCCTGCTGCTCCTGACCTCATTCCTTCCCAAAATCCTTTCCCATGTCCCCACAGGGCTCAGAGTGTCCCTTCCCGGGGGGGGGACAATAGGACACAACAAACCTTTGCCACCACCGTTGGATGGATCCCGTTTTGCCTCTGGATAGATGCAGCAGCGTGGCCACTGCTCTCACATACAGGGACATTATTCCCAGGAAATAACAATATCCAGGAATGATTGCTTACATCCCTGCAGTTTTTGGGAGCTGAACTGAAGCTCTCCTTGAAGGACCCAACTTTGCAGCAAACCACCTGCTCTTGGTGCCAGCTGCACAGAGATATTTTGGTGCAAGTCCTGATTATGGTTTATTTTACCTTTTAATTGGCCCCTGGTCATCCCCACTGCTGCTTGATAACTCCCCCACCAAAAACTCAGCAGTTTGGGGGGTATTTGACTTTGCAGAGCTAAGAGATCCAGGTTTGAGGATTAACAGGATTGGTGAGGGCATGAAATGGTCCTTTTGGTTTGTGCATCACAAAAACCCTCAGAGAGAAGGCCAGAGGATTATGTTGGCTTTGAAATTACAGTTTTCCCTCCTTACCACAATTTATAAAGATTTTTTACATCTCTAGGATGAAGGGGAAGAGTGAAATGCTTCCCACATTCTGGCCCCTCCAGGGGCATCCCTCTCTCTCCCTCAGTGTACCCTTGGCTCCACATGGAAGTCAGGTCCTGCACTGGGATTTGCTATATTCATGAGTGATTCCCTCTATCCCTTCGCTTCACTCCTCTTGCCCTTCAGCTTAAAGCACTTTGATTCTTTCAGGATCATATTTTAATTTCTTAATGACTTCTGGACTTTATTGGCACGATGTCAGAGATTCTCACTCTGGACAATTTGGAACCTCATCCCAGCAACCTCACCCCGACTTCTTCTCCTCTCTCCCAGCAATTTGCAAATGTTGATGGAGCTTTCCTGGCTAGCAGACATCACTGCAACAAGGAAAGCATCTTAAGTAGTTTGCACAACCAATCTTCTGGGAATTCAGCAGTGGAAATCTGATTTTTCAGGGGATAGAGGTGTTTCAGGTGCTTCAGGGCAGCTCAAATGTCACCGAGTGCCCACATCCTGTGTGGGCAGCTGAATCACACACCCGTGGCATAGACATCCACATCCCAGGTGGGTGTTTATCCCACAGAAACCCAACCAGACAGTCAATGGAGTGACTCATCAGACCACAGGGAGGTCTCTGATTTATGGGGAGGTGAATCATTGGCTGGGAATATTTGCCAGAGATCCATAGGCGGTGTAAGAGGCTAAAGACCTGAGCTGATAAAAAACCCATAAGCACTTAAAGACAGGTGAGATGAGTTGTGGCATCCAGGACATCCACCTTGGGAAATGCACTTTCCTAGGACAGATCCCAGGGAATTCCTGCCCCAGTGGTGGAGCTGGGGGCTGTGCTGAAGTGAGCCTGATCCCGTTCCCCCAGGCTGGCTTACGGAGAAGGAAAGAGATGGGCATGAAACCTCAGACCTGGACCTACAGAGGAACTCAGATACATGATTTTAGGTCCTTTCTGGCCATCAAAGCTATGGATTTATTGTTATTTCAAGGAATAACATGTAATCCAGCCTTTACAAAGGCACCCTGACCACACACACCATTGGTAGAAACTGGAGGGACAAATCACTGAAGTCATTCAATCATGATGTTCTTGCTTTGTATTCTGCCTTATGAGCTTTTCCCATTATTTATTCACCTCTCCAATCCTTGCTTGATCACACCAGTTTTCTCACTAATTTCTCTAGTTTCTCACTAATTAATTTCAAGGATCATCCTAGGTCTTTTGGTCAGTGCTGAGCTATAATCAAGGTTTTGGTCCTTGGCTTCCTGCATTCATGTGCTCCATTTTACTGGCAGACTCCTTTTTTTTGCCTCATATCCTTCAGATTTCCCCATGGCTGGAGTGAGGTGGATTTAATGCATAGCTGTGGGTGTAGGACACACTGCCAGAGGGTACGGGATGGCCGTAAATCTTGAAAATTTATGTTTTTTTCATCAGCATTAGAAGAGCACACTTTCTTGGCCAAGGTCAAGAAACCCTTGGCTGAGAGCAGAGGTGAGAAAAGAGAATTAAAAACACAAAGAGGTAGAAATGAGCAAAGAAAAGCCCTGTCTGTTACCCAGAGCCAGAAGAGAGGATGGACAAAGGTGTATGTTGGTTGTGACACCACGGGCAGGCGGATAAATAAAAGCCCTCTTTCCTTCTCAGTGGCCCAACCCTTTTCTCAGAAATGCGTGAACGCCTCGTTTGCCATCCATGCCATCACTTCCCAGCCCGTGCAGCCCCAGGTGGGGATGGGGATCCATAAATTTCAGTGAAGGAAGGCATGAGGCTACAAGAGTACAGCAGCAGTGGCCCTTGAGCAAAGTGGATGTCTCAAGTAGGAGGAACTAATCGCTTGTCTCACTGCATGGATAGCAAAAAACAACCACGAAGCCTCCCCAGCCAGGATTCTGAACGTCTAGGGCCCAATTTTTACCCCCTAACCTGACGATCGTTTCAACTGGACTGTGCAAACAATTCTGTAATGCCCCCACCTCCTCTCCATCTCTGTGCCAACGCATCCAAATAATCCAGTATTTAGGCCCTGAGCTGATTCAGATTTACACTGAAGGACTGGGATCTGTCTGAGAGGAGGACAGGGAAATGCATTTTGGCATAAGATTTGCAGTTTGATCAGCAAAAGCAATTTTGGTGAGGTTTAAAACTCACTGATGTCACATCATGGTATGAGATCTTGGATAAGGCTGAATATCATAAATACTGAAACTCGAGATCGTGGTATCCTATGCAAGGATAAAAACGAACCTAAAACACCCCAAAAGAGGGACTTTCTGCCATCTAGGGGTTGTGTTTTTAAATTACAATCAGGACTGAAAAAGGAAAACTGTAATTTCACCTCTCTTGAATCTATGCATGTAAATATGTCACTGTATAAAAAATGAATATACATTCTTTCCAGAAATAAGTTTTAAAAGGCAAGAAGACGAGAAACTCCCTTTTTTCTGTGAATTTGCAGCAAGAAAGCCCATTTAATTTCTGTTTTACTGCAACATCTCAGCTTTGTTTGTGTTAGAAATGGGCTGGATAAAGCACATTAGAAAACACAGTTTAATTTCCATTCCCCAACTGGGAGGAAAGTGTTTAGAAAAATCCACAAAAGAGGGAGAAAACTTTTTTCTGCTTTAAAACCTCAGTTTTTGTAAGATATCCGGTAGCATCATTAGCATCACATATCTTTATGCTTAACACCCACAGCTAAGCTCAGCCTATAAATGAATTCAACTTGCACGTAAAAAAGCAAAAGAAGTGATTTGATATTTAAAGTGTGCTCCACTCTTCACTGCTTGGGCATTTTGCAAAAGGATTTAAAATCTTAATAAGCTAATAGAATAATATTTTAATATTTAATATTTCATTTCTGTGCTACATAGATGGCAAAATTATGTGATGAGTTTCTTTTTTTGTCAATGGTCTGGAGTGCAAGGACAAGGGGGATTGGCTTCCCACTGCCAGAGGGCAGGATAGATGGGATATTGGGAAGGAATTCTTGGCTGTGAGGGTGGGGAGGCCCTGGCACAGGGTGCCCAGAGAAGCTGTGGCTGCCCCAGGATCCCCTGGAAGTGTCCAAGGCCAGGTTGGATGGGCTTGGAGCAACCTGGGACAGTGGAAGGTGTCCCTGCCCATGGCAGGGGGTGGGAATGGGATGGGCTTTAAGGTCCCTTCCAACCCAAACCACTCCATGATTCCGTGATTCTATGAAAATCCAACATGCTCAGTTTATGACTGGTCACAATTTCCCATTTCCATCTCATGCTGCCCAAACTTTGCCAGCTTCCCTGGCCAATAAAGATCCAAAATTTAGAAGGCACATGGAAAAAAAAAATGTTCTTATTTTCATAACATTTCATTTCCCCACCAAACTGGCAACTGAAGGGAGGAGTGCCGAGTCAGATCCAAACTGGAGCTGTTTGGCCCAGTTTTATGTCTCCGGACTTTGCAAGTGAATGATGCCCAGGGGAAAATTTTAAGAGTTTATAAGGACAAAATAATCTTTCCCTGGTAGCTGAGCCATGGGAACATCCCTAGCAGGGAGTCAGTCTCAGTTGATGAAATCCTTGGGTTTAGCATTGTAGGACTCCACACTATCCACTGATCCAGGATTTTCCAAAAGGCAATTAGATTGAGGGCACCTATATGGGGAAGGGAGAGTTTTAAAAGCCTGGAGATGGCCAAACTGGGCCACTTGGCTCCGTGAGGCTGCCACCATTGTTGGCACTCTTGTTTATTGGCATAATGCACCTACAAGTGGGATTATAATATATAATGCACATCTGGGATTCCTACAACCCTCTCTGGGCTCTGCATCAGGTTGGACCAGGAGGTGCCTTTGCTTCCCCTTCACTCCTGCGTTTACTTTGTGATTTTTCAGAATTCTTCAAAAATTGTATTACAAATATCTACACCCCCTCACTGCCAGAGGTGATGCCTTCTAGAGGCTGACCTGGAACAGAGACTAGACAGAGTAAAAGGATAAAGTAGGGATTTATTAAAAGGCCTCCATGGGCACACCTGGGCCACACAAGAGCCCGGCTGGGCCACACCCAAGATGCACCCAAATGGTCACAAAAAATGGACAACCAATCACCAGGCCCCAGACTTTATAAGTTCTGGTCCATTGGCATATTAGAGTCAAACTGTCCCACCACAGCTTCAGGTTATGAAGCTCCATCCTTCTTGTTTTCCCTTCTCACTTCACCATTGTTTTTGTTCTTGGGCCTGAAAGTTGTCCTTGGTCTCAAGCTAGAAAAGGAATTGTTTTGTCTCCCTGCTCTGTGAAAAGAGCTTAGTAGCACTTAATATGAAACCCAAACCAACCCACTAAAACAGCACAAAATCTAAAAAATATAAAAGCTAAAACTTAAGGTATCAGAAGGACACTGGGGAGCGTGTCCACAGAAGGGAACAGAGCTGGGAAGGGGCTGGAGCACCAGGAGTGGCTGAGGGAGGTGGGAAAGGGTCTCAGCCTGGGGAAAAGGAGGCTCAGGGGAGACCTTCTGGCTCTGCACAACTCCTGATAGGAGGGGACAGCCGGGGGTGTCAGGCTCTGCTCCCAGGGAACAGGGACAGGATGAGAGGAAATGGCCTCAGGCTGTGCCAGGGGAGGTTTAGGTTGGACACCAGCAGGAATTTCTTCATGGAAAGTGTGGTCAGGCATTGGAAGGGGCTTCCCAGGGAGGGGGTGGGGTCCCCATCCCTGCAGGTGTCCAAGGAAGGCCTGGATGTGGCACTCAGCACTCTGGGCTGGTGACAAGGTGGGGATCAAGTCACAGGATGGACTCGATGGTCTTGGAGGTCTTTTCCAATCTAAATTATTCTGTGGTTCTTTGTCTCTTACCCGTTTATCCTTGCAAGTACTCATCATAAGATGCAGAGCAGCTCCCACAGTGACTCCCACCAAAAGCCCATGGACTTGTGCCCTGGCTCACGCCTGGGGTGGAAGGGGATGTTCCTCTCACCAGACTGCAGCAGGTGACAGGAAGGGGTAAGAAGGTTGGGATTCTGCTTCACAGCATCATGCCCGGACATTTCAGGATGCTTTTCTCAAAATGCAAAAGCTTCAGTTTAACCACAAAGCGCAACAGGAAAAATCCTCAGCCTCTCCAACCTGCTCCCGAGATGGGATGCCCCTTTTCCACCCACGTCTTATTGGGATTTCTCCTGCTGAAATCATCAGAGGCTCATTATGCAGCGAAGCAGAAACCGATTTACCTTTATTACGGAACAGTTCTGCGTTTCTCCATGAGATCACAGTGGGATGGCACCATTCCCTTCCCTTTTTTGTATTGTTAGCCTGTAATTGTGCAGTGGATTGCTTTGAAACCCTGGCAGCCAAGCAGGGGCGTGGGTGGCATTGAGAAGTTTGGGATGCAGCCCCTTCCTGAATTGACTGGCAGCAGGTTGGCCCAAACCCTTTTCAGCAGTGACTCAGGGTGCCCCGAAACACAGTGGGGGAAACAGAACATCAAAATGCATCTGTTAAAGCCGTTGGAGGATTTCAATAATGGCTTCATGACTCCAGCGAGCCTGCCAGGCTGTAGGAGGATGTTTGGGATGGCTGCAGAGCAGGAATCATTGGCAGAAGAGCTGGGAAAGAAGCAGGTTTTGGAGGAGGGAGCTCTGTGCTGGGAAATCAAATAGGGATGAGTGGGTACAGGATTTTCCCACCTGCACAGAGCAGAGATGGCTGAAACCAACCCAAACACCAACCCAAACACAGGCCAGGGCCCTTTGCCAGGAGGCAGTTTGGATCAGCCACCCTAATACAGAGAATGTGACCACGGCTGTGGGTCAGGCAGGACAGGGCCAGTTGGTTCTTGTGGTGGAAAAGAGGTTTTAGTACCATTTAGGTTATGGGAGATGTGAAATATCAACATCTGTGTGCTGGTAGCAAGGAAAATAAAATAGAGTCGCCTCAAGCTAATGTAAGGACCAACCTGCAGAGGTGGTTTTTAAATGAGTCTTTGGAGGTGCGTGAGTTTGGGATTTAAAATACCAGGAAAATGGAAGTGCAAGGTCCAGTGTAAAGGAAAAAATCCCACCAGGCAAGCTAAAGGCAGTTCAGTAAGTGAAGCAAAGCTGTGTGAAAGCAGAGGCAAAAGAATCATGGAATTGCAGAATGGATTGGGTTGGAAGGGACCTTAAAGTTTAGCCCATCTCCAGGGACACCTTCCACTATCCCAGGTTCCTCCAAGACCCATCCAACCTGGCCTTGGACACTTCCAGGGATCCAGGGGCAGCCACAAGTTCTCTGGGCAACCTGTGCCAGGGCCTCCCCACCCTCAGAGCCAAGAATTCCTTCCAAGTATCCCATCCAAATATCTCCTCTTTTATTTTAGAACATTTATGGAAAGGCTGAAACACCCCCCCTTTCTCCTTCTTTCTCCAAGATTTTACTGCTGAGCATGATGACATTATGTGGCATGGAATATCCCTGTGGTCATTTGGGGTCACCTGTGTCCCCTCACAGTTCCTTTTGCTCCTACAGCCTCCTCACTGGTGGGGTGGGATGGGAAACAGGGAAAGTTTTGATGCTGTGCAAGCCCTGCCCAGCGACAGCAAAATCACCGACACGGATTTGGGGACAAGCCTAAGACAGAGCACCACGTGTGCCGGTATAAAGAATGTGAATTCCATCCCAGCAGAGCCAGTGCACAGGGCAGGAAGGTCCTGGCCAATATCTGACTCCTCCTGACAGAGGAGGAACAGCCAAAAAAGAACAGGACAAGGTCACAGCCAGAGATCTCTCAGCGCACGGAATATTTTGGAGAGAGTTAAATTCCCCTGAGGGATGGAGAGTGCCGGGATCCTCTGGGAAACAGGTTCAAATGTGGGACACTGGGGAGATCTGCAAGGGGCAGCACACCCTGAGACCACAGCCTGGGCCCCTTGGTTGTGACAACCGGAATGTGCCAGGAGGCTCCTTCTGCACCAGGTCTTCATCTGGATATTCCCAGCCGTGCAAATGCAGCCACAGCAGCTCAGCCATCCTCAAAACAACTCTCTTGTCACAAGGCACCATCAACTGGATGGTGAATAAACACTGGGAATCTTTGAGCTCCTCTACACTTTCAGCTCCAGCTTCCCATTCCTGCTCCTCCTCTGTGAGCAGAGCTGAGCAGGGCCAGTGGCACTCAGACAACTGGAGTTTCCCAAAATGTCCCCTAACCTCCTTCACCACTCCTAGAATCAGAATATCCTAAATTGGAAGGGAACCACAAGGACCATCAAGTCCAAATCCTGACCCTGCAAAAAGACAATCCCCAGAAGCCCACCCTGTGCCTGAGAGCATTGTCCAAAGACTCCTTGAGCTCTGGCAGCCTTGGGAATGTGACCATTCCCAGGGCAGCTGTTCCCACTCTTGGGTCCCCTCCCATCCTAACAAAGCCCTCTGCTCTGTAGAGCATCACTTTCACCTCGAGTCTCTGGCCAAAAGTTCAGAACAGGACAAATTATTAGTTGTAGTAGTTTGGCCGTGATTGGCCAATGTGTATTACTGACATTTGATAAAACCAATGAAAGCGTGGGTACGCCTTTTACGATACACCTTTTTTAAATGCAAACCCGGGAATCATCTCTCTCTTGGTTTCCGGCA
>WAAG01059271.1:0-28595 GCA_013390105.1 Tichodroma muraria | reverse complement strand
TTTTCCGGGCGGCTGTTATCATGAAAAGTTTGTTTTGTCTTGTTTTGTTTCAGTTTTTAGTTCCATAGCGAGTAAAAGATGCTCCAATCTCTAGAAGAATTGAAGAAAGACTATTCTAGAATTGAAAAAACTGACTGAAAGTTTCTAAATGTAATTTCTGTATGTTGTTAATGAGAGTGAGAGAAATTTTGGTAATAGAGGAAGAATGTTTGAAAGGTTTCATTCTAATTCTAAGAGTTTGTTGGTTGTTTTTTTTTCTTCTCCTTCTTTCCTTTTTGTATTAGTTAATAAAAGTCTGTCCTTTTCAAGTTTAAACCTGCTTTGCTCTTGATTACAAAATTTCTTTTCTTTTGGCAACCCAAATTGATAGTTTTTTTCTGTCTGGTTCACAATGAAACCACGACATTAGTGTAGCTTGGATTGCAGGAATATGTGGAGCTCTGGCCCATCATTTCTGGGTTTCAGGGTTTGTTTGTAAACTCGTGCTCACAGTTAACAGATCACTTCCTATTTTTCCCTTGGCCTTTCCCATGATTCCATTCAGACTAAGGCTACTCCCAGATTTTTTTTCTAGGATCTCAAAGAGTTGCTGCAGAGCTGCACTCCTTTGTCAGCACTCAGTGCCTAAATCATCGTTTCCCCCACTTTATTTTCCAAGGCACACGGGGCACCTCTGGAGTTGTTTACATTGCTGTTAATGCCTGCAGAGGTGGTGTTAAGACACATAAGTTCAAAAGCCTTAAGGAAGAGGAAATTTTACATTCCAGTGTTGTGTTGAAGCCCAGACTTTGCAGCAGAGGAGCCAAATGCACTTGGTAAATCATTTTAGTGGTTTGGTCTGTGGGAACAAAGGGAATTCCATATTGGAAAGCCCTTGGAGCAATGAGTCGCGATGCGAGTCGTGGATACAAGAAGCGTTAGAGAGCAGAGGACACCCCCCAGGAAAGGATATGGGAGGCAGAGAGTTGGACATACCCAAGAGGAGGACATTTCCTGGTACTGCAGGGTGTGGTCAGCTCAGCTGCTGCCAGACTGTCCATTTTACAAACCCCATTAACCACCAGGAGCAGTGACCAGGGACAGAACAGTGAAAGAGGGACGTCTGCCCAGAGGTGGCCAAACTGCTCCAGAGAAGCTGTGGCTGTCCCATCTCTGGAAGTGTTCCAGGACACTTTGGGCAGGGCTTGGAGCCAGCTGGGATGCTGGAAGGTGTTCCTGAGTGTCTCCAGCCTGACACCAGAAGTGTTCACCAGACCTTTTTTCAACAAATCAAGGAGTTCAATACTGCCAGTGGTATTTTCTGTCCCAGAGCCACCTTCAATTAACAACAGTGATAATCACTCTCACCATTGGTGCATCCCAAGGGACCAATGCTCTTTAATTATTCCCATGTTTACAGAAGGATAAACAGAGCCCTCACTCTGAAAAATGTCAGGAAAGCCACATGGAAAAGCACTGGGAATTGTGGGAATAGGTTCTGATCCTGTGCTGCCTCCAGTCTCCACCTCAAATCCTACATTATTATCAATAAAAATCACTTTTTACTCCATGTAGTGCATAAGGAGTGACAAATGGATGGCAGTGGTCACAGTCCAGGCCACAGTGTGCCCTCTGCCTTCTCCTCAGAAGGACAAAGAGGTGCTCAGGGTGCTGAGGGGAGCAGGAGAAGACAAACCTGGGCTTTTCGTTGTGTTTTACCCCTGTGAAGAAATCCAGGCTAGGAAAGGAGAAAATGGGAATTCTCAGTCCCCTAGAAGGACAACTGCTTTGTCTTCAGATCCCCCAGGTGACACATACTGAGAAGGAGCTGGGTGACAAGTCTGGGATCATCCCCTCGAATCACAGAATCATGGAATATTTGGGGTTGGAAGGGACCTTAAGGCTCATCCCATGGGCAGGGACACCTTCCACCAGGAGGGTGAGTAAAGGTTGGATTTCTCCAGCAGCAGGAGACCTGCAGCCAGGGGTTGCTGCTCTTCCCACCCTCCTTCTCTGAGGTGCAGCCACACACTTGTGCTTGGAGCCCTCCCCACCTCTCACCTCCACCAGCTCCTGCTGCCAAATTTGCACAAACATCATCATCTTCAACTCTTCCAGCTCCCTGCTCCAGCTGCCAGCTGGGATTGGGCAGACAGGGAAACACGTGGATACACAAAGCCCTTAATCTCTGCAGAACTAAGCCAAAATTACTTTGATGTGTTGGCTTTTAAATTGCTGCCTTCAGTGCTCACGGGAGATTTTCTTCTTATCTCCTCAGCAAAACGTGCAAGCAGCTCCTGACCACCTCTTTTCAATGCTTGAGTACTCATATCCTCCTATTTTTTTTTTCCCCCTGAATCCTCTTACAGATGTTTTCCCAGGTCTCTGAGCATTTCCATATCCTGTTTATTTGCTGCTAAAGGTGTAGTGCTGCAAACAAAATCTGTCTCTGGAAAGAAGGGAGGGGCAATAAGAAATGAGCTGTGAGTTAAGACAAAATGTGAACTTTGCCAGCTACAGACTAAAGCACAAATGTTGAGGCCCTTCAGTCTGGAAATGCTTCACTTTGATGTTCTAAACCCAAAAGAGAAGCTGTGGCAGCCACATCCATGGAAGTGTCCCAGGCCAGGTTGGACAGGGCTTGGAGCAACCTGGGATAGTGGAAGGTGTCCCTGCCCATGGCAGGGGATGGAATGAGATGTTCTTTAAGGTCCCTTCCAACCCAAACCATTTTGGGATTCTACAAATACAGAATACAATAACATAATGAACATTCACACCAATGTTGCAAAGTTAAAAAAAAAAAATAATAATGCGTCCCATTATACAGCAGCGTTTTGATTTTGAGTAGCTCCAACATATGCCTGTCAAATCCACACTCAGAATGCACCCTGAAAACCCAAATGCCCTCAGAAAAAAAAAAACACAGCATCAAGATGTTTTCGTCAGACCTAATTGCAGCCTGGAAATGTTAAACAGACGTGTCCTTTCTCATCCTAATTATTGAACAGTGGAAGTAGTAAATAAGATGAATTCACTTTACTGAGTTTTATGATGTTTTAAATAAGGAGGAAAAGGCTTTTCGTGTTTATTTCTTTGCTGGTCTGAACTTGCAGAAGTGGTGCTCCACACAGGAAAGTGAGCCTCTTTCAATTTACAAGCAGGGAAATTGAGGCACTAAGCACAAACTTATCCCCAAATCCACTGAATAAATAAAGATCAGGATGACTCAAAGCCAAGAGCAGCCATGCCCTGCCTTCATTTAGCACAGACCATGATCAATTTGCAAATGCTTCTGATGGAAAAGATCTACTGGGTCATTTTGCAAGCCCCTGTAAGCCCAGGCTTTTTCCCTGCCATGTGCTGGAGACAAAAGTGCTTTATACAACCCCTACATTAAAATAATTTAAGCAGGAGGACTTCTCTCATTTCCTCTGGGGGAAACAATTCTGCAGCTGAAGAGATTGCAACATTAGGAAATATTTCCTGACGTCCACGGCTTCCAGAATCTGTTGATATATTATTAATAGAAAGGAAAATAAATATAGGTATTAATGCCAGCAGACACTGTCTGCTACTAATAGCTGTTAAAGTAATATATTCCCCTTGTTTTTAGCTCTTATTAGTCTTTTTGCAAAGGGTTACAAGACCCTTATGCATCCATTAGCCAGTCAGCCATGTGAAATTAATGTGGAGCAATTTTCATAAGCATTACTCAGGACTAATAATAATTAAGCATTATTTTCTGCTCAGATAACACAGAAAATAAAGCCTGACTTTTATGCCAAGATGGGTTTGCATTAGCTTAAGGTAGATGAATTAATTCTCATTTACAAGTCTTCTCTGCCAGCTAGCCAGAAAATATCAAGGTAATTAAAACCAATTTGTGAGGTTCTGTCCCATTGCACATTCACTGGGTTTTATCATTGCTGCAAATTGCAGGTGCTTTTATGCAAAGGTGGGACATGAAGGGGACTTTGCTGCCTCTCTCCTTCCCCATCACTTCCAAGAAAAGCTGAAACCTCCTTGTGAACAGCAGGACATATTTGGCACGTTGGAGATTAATAATAAAGGGCCATGTGTAGGCTGGAAGGATGTGAAGGACCAGCTCAGTCTCAGCTCAGGCTGGGATGTGGAGCTGGGATGTGGACTGGGATGTGGAGCTCTCAGCAATGCAGGAAAAAAAACACCTCCAATAGAGAGGAAAAATCTCTTTCCCTTTGCTTTACCATTGACTTGCAAGGGATTAGTTTTGATTTTTTTTATAAGACTGGGGGGGTTTTGTAGGCAGCATTTTCTAGATAGCCTCCAAACACTTCTCTCATCACAAAATTCTAACATGATTTGGGTTGGAATGAACATTAAAGCGCATCCAATCCCACCCCTGCCATGGGCAGGGACACCTTCCACTGTCCCAGGCTGCTCCAAGCCCTGTCCAGCCTGGCCTTGGGCACTTCCAGAGATCCAGGGGCAGCCACAGCTTCTCTGGGAAACCTCTTCCAGTGCCTCAGTGGTTCTGTCCCAGAAGTTTGACAGCACCTGAGCAGGGGCCGAGCTCTCTGTGGGTGCTCTTAGTAAAAATAAAATTAGTTAAAATTAGACAAAAATAAATTAGTCCAGCTAAAAATTAGCTGTAGATACAAAAGCCCAGAGCTATCCTACAATAACTGATGATAATGAGTAAGTGAACCTCTTCCTCTGGTTTCAACTTTCCAAGGGGAAAAAGGGAGCACCTTCAGATGCCACATCTTCACTCAGCATCTGAGCTTAGCAAACAACTGAGTCCAGTGTGACCCAGCAGTGTGGAAAAATCTTTGTTTTCCAGAGGATTATGGCCCTTCTTGCCCAAATCCTGCCTCCTTCATTTCATTTCTCCACCCTCTGTCTCGCTCCCTGTCTCATTCTGACATCTCCTGTTGGTGCTTGCGTCCATGTCAGTGACGTGGAGCAGGTTGGCCTCAGAAAAAACAATGAAGTGACAGTTCTGACTTTTATTTTCAAAAATCTTCTCTCAGGGTAATTTAGTTGCAACTAAAAAGATGAATAAAAGGAGACAATACTCCAGAAACACCACCTGTGTTCCGGCTCCGGAACGAGCAACCCTGAGATGTGCTCCACTGTCCACACCTTCAGTGAAGAAAGGTTTTCCTCTTATGGCTGTTTCCTTCTCAATCCAGTCCTGGTAGCTGTAAATAGGTGTGAAAATCCTGTGGCTTGGCTTTCCTCCACTGACCACACCGACCTGGAACCACTTCATGGTGCTCCAGTAGCTGCAAACCAGAGGTCCCCCGCTGTCCACCTGTGGCAGAAGGAGGAATGTTACAGCTGGATCCAGCCTCAGGTCCCTCAGAGCAGCTGCTTCACACAGCCCGAGTGGGAAAATCAATCTCTGTCTCAGGTTCGTGACGATTTGGGGAGAAATAAAAGAGGGAGTTCGGACTCAAAATTTTCGCAGGTCAGCCCTGAGATCCTGCAGAATAAATAGATACAGAAGGCAAGAGGAGGAGATCAGTCCCAAGTTCTGGCTCCGTGCACTGCCCTGTCATTTCCAGCCTTCTCCACATGCTCCTGTGGCCCCAGGAGGATACCTGAAACCTGTCAGCAAGAGACAACATCCCAGAGAGAAAAGGGACATTTGCTGTGACTGCTCACTCAGTCCTTGTCTCCCCTGCAAAGCTGCTGCCTGGAGGTGCTGGGTACCTGCCACTGTGAATTTTGGGGGCTGGCAGCCAGAAACTGGGCAGCAGACGAACAGTAATCCTGACAAATCCTTGTTGAAGCCACAGTCACTTCCCTAAAAACATTCCTGCTGCTGCAAGGACAACCACCACTCACCCTGTGTGGCCAGGGCTTCAAATGCAGGTTGCAGCCACCTCAAAAAGAGGAACATTCTCCTGCTGGCTGCTGCAGCTCGAACTCCAAGAGCACAGCCAGCTCTGGACACAAGCCCAGGGAGAAGAGAAAGCAGCACAAAATCCACCCGAGGAAGGTGCAGCACTTTTCTGAGGAAAGGCTGTGTGAGAGCTGGGGGTGCTCACCTGGAGAGGAGAAGGAACCAGGGAGACCTCAGAGCCCCTTCCAGGGCCTAAAGGGGCTCCAGGAGAGCTGGAGAGGGACTTGGGACAAGGGATGGAGGGACAGGACACAGGGAATGGCTTCCCACTGCCAGAGGGCAGGGATAGGTGGGATATTGGGAAGGAATTTTTTACAGTGAGGGTGGGGAGGCCCTGGCACAGGGTGCCCAGAGAAGCTCTGTCTGCCCCTGGATCCCTGGAAATGCCCAAGGCCAGGCGGGACAGGGCTTAGAGCAACCTGGGATAGTGGGAAGGTACTAGAGGATTTTTAAGATCCTCGCAAGCCAAACCAGTCTGGGATTCCAGGACATCTTCAGTGCTGTGCAGTCCCTGCTATAAACAAATTTCCTTCCACAGTGGGTTTGAATCTTTTTTCCACCTTTTCTAACCAGCACTTGTGGTAAACAAATTCAATACAAATCCATTTCCCAAGACAGCAAACTTTACTGGGAAATGTCGTCCTTCCCTGTTTGCACACTACTTTGGGAAACATCTTTGTCATTAATGGATGAAACCCCTCCTGCCAGCAGCTACCCTGAGCTAACACACATTAATTAATGAGCGAGGAAGGGGCTGAAGTTCCCTCTGCAGCTCATCAGCACTTGCTGAAGTTTATGGCTGAATTCCCACTCCAGTAGCTGGAGGGTTCTGGTCATTAATATTCTTATCTTTTTTTTTTTTTTTCTCCCCAGTTCAGTGTTCATTCAGGAGGTAAAAATTAAGATAAATGCAGAGGAAATGTTCGCAGGATCACAGAATATCCTGAGCTGGAAGGGACCAACAAATACCTGAGATTTACAAACTCATTTAGGCTGGAAAAGACCTTTCAGACTGTTGAGTCCAAACATAAAATCAACACTGTTTGTTGTTATTACAGCCGCCTCCTTGCATCTCAAGCAGTGCTGCTGGACCCTCTCCAGACTCAGCCTCTAAAGAGGTTTCCCGATCCCATCTCAGCCAAAAATTCCCGTGAAAACCACAGAGGTGACCTTGGAGCCGCGCGCGGCGGGCGTCCTTGGCGGTGGCATCCTGTTGGGATGAATGAGCATCCACGCACGATTGTGTTCCCGGGGATTTCACTGCGGATCCCCTCGGGGCAGGAGCGGGCCGAACGCGTTATCCTGGCGGCGGGAGGGGTTCTCCTACCCGGGGATAACGAGCGGAGTCTGGAGCGTGGGAGCCCGGGATGCTCCGCTCCAGCTCTTCCCAGCAGAAAAGAGGGGGGGAAAAAAAGGAGATTTTCAGCGCCGGCCGAGCCCCTGCACAGATCGGTTTCAGCCTCCAATTTGGAGGCTGTTCACACTTGTAAAAGGATCTTCCTTGCCGGGGCGTCGGAGCAGCAGTGGATTCCTTACACCTTGCGGCCGTCCCCGCGGGAATTGTCGCATCGCGTTTCACAGCTGGGAAAGCCGCGGCGGGGCTGGGATGCGATCCCAAGGGGCGGCGGCAGAGCCAGAAATCCCCGTTTAAACTCTGCCGCACGCAGCTTCCCTCTCAAATCAGATCTGCTCTTCCCCTCTTTTCCTCCCGAACCGCGTCCCTTTGGTTCCCCGCCCGGCTGGTGGGGAAGTGGGCATGTTTGGGGGATCAGTGATTTAAAACTCTGGGCAGAGAGGAAGTTCAGGAATGCTCTGAACAGCCCAGGCAGCAGCTGCAAATCCATTTCCCTAATCCACAAGCCCTGGAACACAAATCCTGATCTCTTTCCACACGGGCTGCTCTGCTTCCTGGGTACTGCTTCTCACATTCCATTCCTCTTAACTTCAGCTATTTAACATGAGGAGTTCATCACAAAACGGGCCAAATCATCCTCTCCGTGTGATAATCTCACATAATTACAGCAGCAGCCTGGATGCATCAGGAGCCTGGTTTTTGTAGGACTAAAGATGGAGAAAATTAACTCAGTCCTTGGACACTTCTGAACATCCCTGTATCCACCTTAAGCCTTCAGGAATGCCAGCCCAAGGTTTTCCATCCTTGTGTAGGAGAGGGTGTGGGAGGAGCGAGTTTTTGAGTGCTGGGACAATTATCTCAGCTCTGTGATGCTTTCAGTAACGCTAATTTAATGAACGCTCAGGTTAATGACTCTGAGGATAGAAGAATTATTAAACACTGCTTTTTCCGGCTCCTGTATCCTGGTGCTGAAACACTCCTGGTCAGCAGCACACACCAGATACCTGCTCCTGCTTTTTCCTCTAAGTGCCAAGTTTCTGGATTGGAAAAACCAAACTAAAAATAGCAGCTTTGCTTCTGTTTCATGTTTCTTGTCATCTCGAAGATGAGTGAAAAGCAAGCGCAACAAATCAGATCTGGTGCTGAATTCCTGCCTTAAACATGTTAATCCTCCCATTAGGAGAGGTGAAAGCAATGATACATTCACTGATAAATAGCTGTGGGTTGTATAAAATCTGTCACTGCCTAACAAGGTGCTTTGTTCACTGAAGCTGACCAAAAATTTCATCTTTTTCACTGCGGCCAAAACATTTTTTTTTAATTTTTTTTTGTGAGCATCAGGAGCCTTTCTGCTGCCTTTAGTGGGCTTTGGATCAAAAGTGTAATCTCTCTTTTACATTTGTATTCGTGTCTGCAGCACAGTCATTGATCAGAACAAACACGTTCAGCCACATAAATCTTCCGAGGTGGGAGAAGCTCTGGGGGTGGGAGAACAACTCATCTGATCCTCATTAGGTGGATGCACAATCCCTGCAAGTCATTGCTGGTTTCATTTTCATGTTGGTGAGCTCTCTGCAAATTGGAGACAATCAGCACGGGAACAGCAACACTGGGAATAACAACAGTGCCCACCAGAGCTGCCCTGGCTGCTGGAGGCAAAGGCTCTGGCAAATGTCATCTGCCCAGCTGCTCCCAGCTGTCTTCAAAGCGGGAGGAAGGAGGCTGTGGCCACGTTAATGTGCAGGTAACACAGGGCAGCTGGACTCCTCTCGCACAAACCCCTTGAGAGCCTTCAGCTCCTCCGTCCCTCCATCCCCTGGATGGAAAGTGGGAGAAGATGGCCCAAATTCTCCCACTGCGACGTCAGCAGGGCCATTAGTGACTGCGGTGGCACAGACAGTGCAGATGCTTCTGGCCAAAGCCCCGTGGCCCAGACTCCTGTCTCTGACTGTCATCTGGACCAAGTGCTCGGGGAAAGGAGAACCAGGAACAGGACAAGTATTTACAGAGTTGTATTTACATCCCAGTGGTTAATGGCCTCAGAGAGGTCTTCATCCAGGAAATTGCCTAATTGCTTTTTGAATCCATTTATCCCTTAGGATAAATACCCACAACATCCTGGTCAGCGACTCCCATAGTTTAATTATCTGATGGAAGAGAAAACACTTCCTTCTCTTTGTTTCAGATCTGCTGCCTGATAAGGCCATCTGACACCCCTCCTTCATGTGCCTGGAGCAGCAGTGACAGCTCTTGTCTCCTCCTCTCCTCTCCATGCTGCCCATGAGGCTGGATATGTGTCCCATCCCCATCAGGCATCTCTCCTACAAGCCTCAGAGTCCTGCTCTGCCATTCCCTGTGCTGCCAGGAGCTCTTCCATGCCCCTGTTCATCCTTCCTGTTCCACTTCCCCCCTTTTTCTAAGATTACCACTCCTTTCTCAGATGGAGTGGATGGGAATCACACACAGGGAGGCTCCCAGGAGTAGTGCCCTGGCACAACCCATTTGCTTTGCCACTTACTCCTGTCCTAATAATTCCTAATGCTCTCATTGCCCTTTTGACCTCCCCAGAGCCTCAAGCTGATGTTTTTGAAGGACTACACACAGTTCTTCTGACATGGTAATAGCTAAATTAGAGCCTATTATGGCCAGTGTACAGCTGGAATTGCTTCTCCATATATCCATTACTTTTTCTTTATCAATAATGAACTGCAGCTGCTGTTTTAACCCTCAGTCACTCAGAATAAAGGGACCTGCTGCACCTCTGCACAGCCACCTTTCACTTTGACCACTTTAAATAACGCTGTGGCATTGGCCAGCTTGGTCATCTTGGCATTTGCCCTCCTGGAGCATCAACATTCCTTGCATGGATTCCAACAAAGCTCTCCCTGTGAGTTCTTTCTCTGTTCAAATCCCTCCCACTTCAAGACAGCCCAGTTTCTCCATGAACCCTTGATGTGGAATATCCTTGCAAGAGTTTTGGGAATCTCAGAACATGTTAGATGGTTGAACCACGCTCTTCCACAGGGTTGGCAACTCCTTTAAGGAATTTGGATGTGCCTGTGAGTCACAGCTTCCCCTCAAAGCTGTCACTGAATGAGAAGTGGCTCCTCTGAGTCATCACAGCCATCCCCCACTCCCAGGGCAAGCTGGGATTTTGTGTTCAGCTGGATCCAGGGGATGTTCTGCTCCCCAGCAGGCACACAAAGCCATGCTGGACTTCCAAACAGCTTCAGTTTGAGGGAGTAAAATCTACGACCCAGAGGAAGAAAGTAGAAGAGACACTCAACATCATCCTCATCATCATGCCAGGGTCTTGCATTGGGAATTAGTTTTTCACAGATTAAAGAACAGAGCCATCAGAGCCTGAACGTGCTCACTTGTCTGCCCACACCGTAAAATGATAAAGTGATGAAAGCCCTAAAAACTCATGGGCCACGGGAAGAGTGTTCTGATTCTCGTGAGCTGCACATCAAGGGAACCTTCAGAAGAAAATTGAAGGGACTGCAGATGCAGAAACACCTCTCCACTGCTTTGTTCTGGGGCTTCCCAGGACGCCTTCCTGCTAAAAGCAATCTGTCCCTTGGGGAAAAGAAACACCTCGTGGCGGTAGCAACAGTTCAGTGATGGGAAATCCAGACAAGGATGGGGAGTGGATCGCTCTGTTCAGCAGGAAAAGAGGAAACGACCTCAAATTGAACCACAGGAGGTTTACATTGAATATTAGGAAAAATGTCTTCACTGAAAGGGCTGTCCAGCCCTGGCACAGCTGCCCAGGGCAGTGGTGGAGTCAGCTGGAAATGTTGAGAAAACAGGTGGATGTGGCACCTGGGGACGTGGTTTTGTGGTGGCCTTGGCAGTGCTGGGGGAATGGTTGGACTCAATAATCTCAGAGGGCTTTTCCAACCTCAGCGATTCTGTGATTCTATTATTAAGGTAAGATTACAATAATGAAGTACTTTTGTGCAGTTTGTAATAACTTTGGACTGAAATGTGGACAGTTTTGACTCCTGGCCCCAGGGAACATTTGGCTGACAGGCAGAAGGACCTCAGAGCTCCTGTGGATGCTCCCCATCCCTACAGACTGCAGCCAGACCACCATTTGACCACCTCTGTTCAGGCATTTTAAACAGCTTCGGGGACTGACCACACTACCCTGGTTTGTGCTCTTCTCCTTGAATCCAAGACAATTACCATAAAAACACGGTTTTCATTTGCAGACTTCTTTCCTTTAAAAAAAATTCTATTTCACGAGTCTTTCTTGGCAGTTTTGGGGCCATGTTTGGACCAGCAAAAGGATGCAAGACCTTGTGAAAGGATGCCAGAGCTTTTCCAGTGCAAGTGTCAGGCTCCCACTGCAGTCACTGGGGCATAGTTTGAGGTGGGAGCAGTGGGATACCAAGGGATATCCTGGGATACCTAATAGAGAATTAAATGTAGGCAACTGTCCTGCCTTGGAGGACATTGCCCCCCTGTGAGCTAAACCTCTTCAGCTGGATTCCAGTTCATGGGGAGCAACAAACACACATACAGGGCTTGATGTCATTTAACACAAATGCTTAAAACAATCTCAGTGACTCCCATCACCAGGGCTTTTTTTATTTTTTTCTCCCTGTTGATGGAAAGATGGTTCTGCAGATGCTGATGGTTATAAAAAAGACACTTGTGAAATGGTCGGAAAACACCACCCAGGCTTGCACAACAACTGCTGCTTTTGCTCCAGCTCTGTGGGGTGAGAGCCCTGAGCATCCCAGAGGCTGGAAAGGGCATTTTCAGAGATGGGACAAGGGGGACTGGCTTTAACCTGAAAGAAAGCAGGGTTAGATGGGATATTGGGAGGAAATTCTTCTCTGCGAGGGTGGTGAGGCACTGGCACAGGTTGCCCAGAGAAGCTGTGGCTGCCCCTGGATCTCTGGAAGTGTCCAAGGCCAGGTTGGACAGGGCATGGAGCAACCTGGGATAGTGGAAGGTTGGAACCAGATGAGCTTTAAGGTCCCTTTAAGTCCCAACCACTGTGTGATTTATGGCCAAAATCCCCCCTGCTGCAGGCTGTAGGAGGGGCTGGATGCCTGCAGCCCAGGGCTCACCTGAGCTGGAACCACCCCAGTGCTCTTGGGGGTCACACAACGATTCCTTCCCCTGGAATCAGAGCAGGGCCTCGCCCCCCTTCATGTGCTGCTGAACTGTAGGTGACCTGTGACTCCAGCTGAACACACTTCGTCCTAATCACCCCATCAGAGCTCCCCCCACAGCCCCTCTGAACTATAATTGGGCCATTTACTGAATTTTGCCCGGGTAGGGAAGGCACTGAAGGAGACATTTGCTTTGTGAGCCCCTTATACTCTAATTATTGTTCAAGTTACCGTTGCATCAGAGCCTAACAAAAGATACTTAAGAAAGCAAGGAATGAGACATCAATTGTGGTTCATGGGGTCATGGAAGAAATGTAGCACATGAGAAAATAATACATAGGCCATCTCCAGTGTCTGTTCTTTAGCACTTGTACCCCCTGAACATCCATTAATGTTAATGTTTATGACTAAATAGAACTATAAGTCAATTACAGCTCCTGGTAGTGTTAATTCCCAGCCAATCCATATATTTGTCTGCAGAACTGTCAGGGAATTGGGATAGAATAGATTTTTGTTTTTAAGGGAATGGATTATTTTTTTTAAGTACAAATACTTGGGAGCTCTGCTATTCAATCTCTTTGAGTTATTAGAGGAACACGGTCAGTTATCCACAAATTAGGCTGGTCTGGTATGAGGACAGCTGGTGAAATGTCTGAGCCTTTTTATTCATGGCTTTTCTATTCGTGGGGTGGCCTCAAGCTGCACCAGGGGAAATTCAGGTTGGACATCAGGAGGAATTTCTTCCACAGTCCCAGGTAGCTCCAAGCCCTATCCACCCTGGCCTTGGACACTTCCAGGGATACGGCAGCCCCGGCTTCACCTGTGCCACCACCACCCTCACAGGGAACAATTCCTTCCCAATACCTCATCTAAATCTCTCTTCTTCTGGTTTAAAACCATTCTCCTTTGTCCTGTCACTGTCCCCCCATGTGATAAGTTGTTCCCTCCATCACAGTTCACAGACTTGGATCCAGATGTGGACCACGTGGACTTAAAACCTCAAGTCCAGCAACCTTCCTGCCTTAGCCTGGCTCTGGACATGAAAGCATGTATCCTGATCCTCAGCAAATCCCAGGAAAGGTTATTATCAGGCTTTTATCTCCTCTGTGTCCAGAGCTCCTTGGGGTACAGCTACCAGAGCAAACTCAGCATCTCCAGGGCTTGTTCCCTGACCAGGAATCTCTGCCTTGCCCGAACTTCTAACCCTTCCTGGCCTCTCCACACTGACTCATGGGTGGCTCCTGGTCCATGCAAGAGCTGGAGCCTGCAAGTCCCCCAGGAGACAGCTGGATGGAACAGACCCTCCACGACAGAGATGAGGATGTGAAGGATTTGGGCATTTTGAAATCTGGCCTCACTCTCATCTGACACAAACCCTGTAATCCTTACAGACAATCGTAGCTTGAGAGGCTGCACTGTCCACAGTGCAGATGGATTGTCCAGCTCTGGGCCCCTCACTCCAAGGACATTGAGGGGCTGGAGCATGTCCAGGGAAGGGAACGGAGCTGGGGAAGGGGCTGGAGCAGCAGGAGAGGCTGAGGGAGCTGGGAAAGGGTCTCAGGCTGGAGAAAAGGAGGCTCAGGGGGGACCCTCTGGCTCTGCACAGCTCCTGACAGGAGGGGACAGCTATGGGGGGTCAGGCTCTGCTCCAGGGAACAGAGAAAAGATAAGGGAAAACAGCCTCAAGTTGTGCCAGGGGAGGTTTAGATTGGATATTGGAAAAAATTTCTTCCCTGCAAGGTTGGCCAGGCATTGGAAGGGCTTCCTGGGGAGGTGGTGGAGTCTCCATCCCTGGACATGGCACTCAGTGCTCTGGGCTGGTGACAAGGTGAGGATCAGTCACAGGTTGGACTCGATGATCCTGGATGCCTTTTCCAGCCTAAATAATTCTGGGATTCTACCCAGTGGTCCCTGCTGCAGAAGAAGCATCAAGTTCAGCCCTGTCCTGTCCCAGGCCATGACCAGGCAACCTCCTATGGACAAGCCACCAGGTTTCTCACCTGGCCTAGTGAGGCCAAAATGGGTCCCCCCTGGCTTTAATCAGCACTTCTCATAAATCCAGGAAATCATCCAGCAGCAAAACACTTCCCCTCCAGCAAATCAGCAAAATCTGGTGGCAAGTCCTGTCACTTGTTTCATCCCTGGAAAGTACAGCTTCTATCCTCAGCTCTGGTTTTGTCATGTTCCCTTTATTCCAGTTTACAAAGCACTCCTGCCTGGTCAAGTTCCCACTGAAATCAGAGAGACGCTGAATTCTGAGTTTTATCACCCATGCAAAGGATGTGTGCTTCCTGCTTGGAAACCTCACATTCCTACTTCATTCCTTCAGACAACTCTGACCTTATTGTGGATCAAAGCAGCTTCTTCATCAGCTTCCTGAGTCCAGGAGATTCATTTTGCTGGGAACTAGTGCTCCTGTTATTTCACCAGCATCATTCACCCGCAGAACTTCAGGCTAGGCTGGGCTGGGCTGGGCACCCTTTAATCATGTTAATGTGGCAGGTTTCTTTTTAAGATTTTTTAAATTTAATTTAATGGAGGTGAAAATCACTCTTTGGGTGGTTTCAGAGGCAGATGCTCTCTGGATAATCAGAAAATCATTTTGCAAAGCAAACTTTCCCTCAGCGTCCCACGGTCCTGGTGCCCTCTGCCTTTGCCTGAAGGTCAGAGGATCTCTCTCTCTGTCCTGGGTGCTGGTTTAGTTCCTCCAATGGGATGTCCATCCATGTGTCTCCCCATCCAGACCCCTCCAAACCCATGGACATGTATAAAATACAGCTTGATGGGTCTTGGGGCAACCGGGGACAGTGGGAGGTGTTCCTGCCCATGGCAGAGGGCTGGAACTGGGTGAGATTTAAGGCCCTGTGCAACCCAAACCACTCTGTGATTCCTAGAAAACCATTGCCCAGGGGAGGAGGGAAATCTCAGTCTGGAACCAGAGGCTGCAGGAGAGCCCAGTCCTGGTCAGTGTCTCAGGAGAGGGGTTGGAAATTGGATGCTATGAAAGAAAAGGTGGATTTTGGCTTCCAAACTTTGTTTGACACCAGGACAGCGATCCTGGGGGTGGAATGTGTTGTGAGGGCACAAGTTCTGAGTGAGTTTTGCCTCACTTGGGTGTTTGTGTCAGCTCCCTGATATCAAATACTGCTCAAACTGTAATTTAGCTTGAAAAGCCCCTCGTTCTCTGTCACCAACACACTGCCCCACGATGTGACTCATTCTGGCACCCACAGACCAGCCAAGCGCATTTGGGTCAGAGCCAAGACCTCACCTGAGAAATGCTTCTAATATTTAAATTAAACACCCCCAGATTAAACTTCCCTCCCAGTTCTTCTGCCTTGAAGCCCCTGGACAACCATTCCTTTCAGGCTGTAACCTGGCTGTGAAGCGGACCAGGAATGCCGGTCCCTTTACCTGGCAGCCTCCTCCTCCTCCTCCTCCTTGCTCTGTCTCAGCACACATGATGCTCCCCACGAGGTGTGGGATCTGCTCCAGGCATTTCTCCCTGCTGATCAGCTTCATCTGTGTTTTCTGCAGCACATGGAATGCTGCAGCAAATGAAAAGAGAAGGATCAACAAAGCTGCAGAGCAACTGGAGACTTCCCTTGGGAAGAATCTCAGCAGGATTTCTAAAGCAACTCAGGGCAATGGGGTCTCTGGGCAGAACCATAGGGTTTTGGGCTCACGGGGGCATACAGGGGATCCCCAAGTGTTGGCAGTGATGAATTTGTGCTCCTGAGTTTATCACAGAATCCCAGAATGGTTTGGGTGGGAAGGGACCTCAAAATCATCTCATTTCACCCCCTGCCATGGGCAGGGACACCTTCCACTATCCCAGGTTGCTCCAAGTCTGTCCAGCCTGGCCTTAGACACTTCCAGGGATGCCAGACTACTGGGAAACTCCCAAAGGGATGGATTTTTCCTGCTGGTGGTCTCGGTGATGACCTGAGATGAGCTGCCCTGCACACCTGGGGTTTCTCACTCATGGTTTTTTGGGAGGTGCTTTTCATGGGATTCTGTCCAAGCCCCTGCAGATCAAAGTCCACTGAGCCTTCCCCAGAATTCTAATCTTAAAATTATAGAATCATGGAATAATTTACATTGAGAGGCTACCTAGAACAGAGGCTAGACAGTGTTAAAGGAATAAAGTAGATATTTATTAAAAGGCCTTCAAAGGATAAACCCTGGGCAGTACAAGGGCCTGGCCGTGTCTCCACCCAAGATGGATCCCAGTCACGAGTTTTCACACTTTTATAAATCTTGGTCCATTTGCAAATTGGGGTTAATTGTCCAATTACAGCTTCAGGTAATGAAGTCCCATCCTCCCAGGCTGCTCTCCTCAGTCTGCTGTTGTTCATGTTTTTGGGGGCCTGAAGCTGTAACGGTGTCATGGGTTCTGGGGCTGGAAAAGGATTGTTTTGTCTGACTAGGCTGTGAAGGGAACCTGCTAACACTCTCTATGAAGGTCAGAGTTATACACTAATGAAGCACAGAATATGGAAATTATGAAAGCAAAATCTTAAGGCATCATGGAGAAATGGGAGAGTTTCACAGCTGTAAGAGAGCTGTGCGTTACTGTTGAGGGAGGAAAATGAAGCCTAACAGGGCAAAAGCAGAGTTTCATGGAAAAAAACAGCAACACTTTGGAGCAGAACAGCAAGGATTCAATGGGTTATTCACTTACTGCATCCTGGGAAGAACCACTCAAGCTCCAAGGCACCCCCCTGCCCTCCAAGTCCTGATTAATTCTTTCCAATAATGAAACAGCTCATTGGCTATTTAGTGACATTTGTTCAGGACAGACATTTTGGGTCACAATCAGGGCTGGAACTTCTTTCATTAAAGCTTAAATGAGATCAACTAGCAACAGCAATCTGCAGTCCTAAATGGGGGAAGAAAGGAGTGCCAGAACCATTGAGTTAATCCAGCTCATGGAGGCATTAAACCAAAGACAGCCCTAGACCTTCATTTCCTTTAGTCCAGACCATTTTAGACCCAGCCTAACTGGGTGGTTCATAGAATATCCCAAGCTGAAGTTACCCACAAGGATCCCACAAGGTGACAAGTGTTCAAAACCCAGCTGGATGGGGCTCTGAGCAACCTGGTCTAGTGGAAGGTGTCCCTGCCCCTGGCAGGGGGCTGGAATAAGATGAACTTTAAGGTCCCTTCCAGCCCTAGTAATTCCATGATTCTGTGCTAATTTACCCACCAGGGTGTAGCTTGTCTTAATCTGGGTGCCAAAAAGAGGTCCAAAGTTTGGAGGTGGTGCCAAATAGGCCCCAGATATTGCTCAGGGGGTCTGTTGGTGACTGGTTCTTGCCACGAACAGGGAACTGGTGGATGTGCAGAGGCTGGGGGGGGTCTGGATGTATTAACCAGGGAGGTGGGGAGTGGAACTTTGGGAAACCTCTCATGGGAGAGGACATCCACTCTAAATGGCTAAAACCCATCTTCCATTAGCAAATGCATCTCCCCCAGCACCTCACCTGCACTTGTGCTCTCCCAGCCAGCAGCCCAGCAGTGCTGCCACATGTCCATGTCACACATGAAGGGCAGGCAGACGGGAGTTTTCTCCTTGCTGAACTCGATGGGATTGCTGAGCAGGATCAGGGCAATGTCATTTTGCAGGCTGGTTCTGTTGAATTCCTCATGCAGGATCAGGCTGTCCGGGTTGTGCTCTTCCAGCGGGAGGCTGAGGTCAACTCCCCCCACTGCCACCGTCAGATCTGGGGGCCTTAAAAACAAAACAGGACATGGTAAACATGAAGGATTTGGATTACAAAGGCTGGCGCCTCCTCCCCAGAGCAGGGCATGATGGTGGCTTAGGCAGTTCAGCTATAAATATCCAAGGAATTTACCCTCACTCCTAGGAAAGGATGATTTCCAGGGCAGAGAGGTGCAGAGGTAGAATGTGAATGAAGCCAGGTTACAAACAACCCAGTCACTACCAAGCAGATGGAGTGGTCTGGATCTCTGGATCTGTTGGAATCTCCGTGTCCTGGGCTGGCTGCTGGGACCCTGCTGTCCCCATCCAGCTGCTCCAGACTGTGCTGCCACAGCTCATTTTTGACCGAGCAGTCTCGGCTCTCAGACCTGCCACATTCTGGAGGGGACTCACAGAGGGCTGGGCTCTGCCCCTGGACACTGCATGGAGTTGATTTATCCAGAACTTGGTGTTTTAAATTCGGAGTCTCCGTGAGGTAAAGGCGATTGCCGTGTGAGAGCAAAGGTAATTTGGGGGATACAATGAGATAGAATGGAATGCATCACTTTTTGACGTATTTATAAGGTACTGGAATAGGTGTAGCTGCACAAGAAATGCTTGGGACCATCAGAATAGCATTAGGGGCATTTATCCCAGGCTGCTCAGGTCATCCCTCAAAGTATTCCCCTTCTGCTTCTCCTGGTTATGCAGATTTCTGCCCATTTCTGTGTTCAAAAATGGGCCTGTTTCTCCCAAAGGAAACAGTCCCTGTTTTCAGGGCTCAGTCACACAAACGTGACCCCGAGGAGATGCACATCCTGCACCCACCAGGAGGAACGTCATCCCCCCACTGTGCCTGGGCTGCCCTCCCAGCCCCGGAGCACTCACAGCTCGTCTGCAAAGCAGTGGGCTGCAGTTAAAATCCACAGTGCGCTGATGATGCTGCCTCCACAGATGTGCTGCCCGTGGCTCTGGATGCTCACGAGCCACGGGAATTCCCCAGGCTTGACGTCTGTCCCTGTACCAATCCTCTTGCCAGTCTTCTGGAAGGACTCGTAGGATGGTCGGAGACCACACTCTGGGTACAAAAAGGGACATTTTGGGGACATTCAGCAGTGTCACAGCCTGTGCTGCTGAAAGGCAGGGGCAGGACATCCCTGAGCGCTGAAATAGAAATATCCATGAAATCAGAGAAACACGGAATCACAGAACGATTGGGGTCGGGAGGGATTTAAAAATAGTTTTTCCAGTTCCGTTCCAACTCCAACATCTACTATCCCAGGCTGTTCCAAGCCCCATCCAGCTTGGCCCTGGACACTTCAGGGATCCAGAGCTTCTCTGGGCAATTTGTGCCAGGGCCTCACCCCCCTCACAGCCAAGAATTCCTTTCTAATATCCCATCTATCCCTGCCCTCTGGCAGTGGGAAGCCATTCCCCATGTCCTGTCCCTCCATCCCTTGTCCCAAGTCCCTCTCCAGCTCTTCTGGAGCCCCTTTAGACTCTGGAAGGGGCTCTGAGGTCCCCCTGGATCCTTCTCTTCTCCAGGGGAACACCCTCAGCTCTCCCAGCCTGGCTCCAGAGCAGAGGGGCTCCAGCCCTTGGAGCAGCTCCGTGGCCTCCTCTGGAGTTTCTCCAGCAGCTCCACATCCTTCTGCTGTTGGATCCCAGGGCTGGAGGCAGCTCTGCAGGTGGGGCGTCAGCAGAATAAAGGCTGAGAATGCCCTCCCTGGATCTGTTATTTGACCTCTCCCAAAATCCAAGACATCCCTGTCACCTCCCCAAACCTAAGCTCTGCCAAGCATTGCCCAGGAATTTGGGGTGGGAGGCACCATTGACCATGTCCCATAGGCAGGTGGGATAAAATCCTTGTTTAGGGAGCGGAAGGTGCATCAGGCTGCAGCACAGGCCACACCTTTATTCCCGCAGCAGAAGGAATAAGCCCAGAGCTGTTTCACTTACCCACATGTGAATACTCCGCAGCTCTTCTGTGCTGAGAATGCCAAGAAACAAAACCTGCCTGGACACTGCTGGTCAGGGAAGCCAAACAGGAGAGGGTAAGGAGCAGCATCTCAATCCATCCTGGTCCAACACTCTCCCACAGCTCTCGGAGCAGTGATGCCTCTGCAGATGCCCCAGGACATCGCCTGCATTCCATGTCAACACAACCCCAGGTGACATCACAGCACCCACTCGTTCCTGTTGGTGCAGCACTCGGATGCTCCTTCCTAAGGCAAAGGGGTCACTGAGGGAAAGCTCAGGGATTTCCAAAAGGTTTGTGACTTCCTCATGTTCTAACAGGGACAGAGCAGAAGTGAAATTCCTGTCCGTGTCCCGGGCTAACCTCAAAGGATATAGCAATGGTGGATTTCACGAGCTGGGTGCTGTAGCCCTTGCTGGATCTTGAACTGTCTTTGGAGACTTCATGAGCTGGTCCTGTATCAGCTTTCAACGTCATCTCCAAAGCCTATTATCATATTAATTTTCTCATTTCCTGGTAATTTTCTCTCCAGTCAGACCATGCCTGGGATATTGACTTGAATGCCTTAAACAGGAGAGTTGCCCTCAGGCCATGGCTGATGTCTCAGGCCAGGCTGGATGGGGCTTGGAGCAACCTGGGAAGGTGTTCCTGTCCATGGCAAGGGGTGGGGCTGGATGATCTTTAAGGTCTCTTCCCACCCAAACTATCCTGGAATTCTGTGTTTGTAGGAGAAAGCAGCGGCTCTGTCAAAGGACAATTTTCAAAGAGTGCCCAATCAAAACTATCAAATCAAAATCAAAATCAAATCAAAGATTTCAGTAAATAATTCTGTGGTAACAAAATATTTTGGTGTGAGTCAGTTTTAGTATCAATGAAGCCATTATGCTGATTTTTAGACCAACACATCATTTCCATCAGGACAGGACTTAAAAAACCTCAACCAGGCTCAGACTTGAGGATATCCATAATAAGAGCTTTTCCCAAAGACTTTCCATCTTGTTTCAAACCAAAAACTACAGCACAGAGTAGGAGGGGAGGGAGAGGACAGGAAGGGAACCAGGAGACATTTTATGAGCCCCCAGGTGATTCAGCACCTGAAATGCTTTGCCTTGGAGCACATCAGGAGTTATCCCACTGGACTCTGGATTTCACAGAGGTTGACAATGCATAGGACAGGGGTAAGACTTTATTTCCCTCTCTTCTTTGCTTCCCTCTCATTCATGCCAAGGAAATGAGACACAAGTGCTGGCTTACTTGGCTGTGAGCACTGAAAAAGCTCCACGGCAGGAGAGGTTAGAGACAGGATCAGTTACCACAGAAACGAAAATTCCGAGTGTGCTGTGGGCACATTTTGGGGCATCTCCAGAAAGAGCCTAATGGCTCTCTGAGAGCCTCTCCAGAAAAAGCTGCCTGAGAGAGCTCCTGTAAGCCTGACCCAGGTGTAATCTGCCAAGAGGACAGATTTCCTCTGGATTTTCAGACTGGGATGAGCTCAGCATCAGCTGAGGAGCGAGGGAAGATGGGGAGCTGGCTTTCCTGGTCTTTGGAAACAGCGGGCAGGGCTGCATCACTGGATCTACAATTCCAAACACTGATTTTGTGGGGCACATTTTCAGTCTCTCCAAGCTTGGAGCATGATCTGATCTGCTGCGTAGGTACAGGAGATGTTCAGGGAGCTGGTTTGGGCCTTTTAGAGCTTCAAAGCTGAGCGAGCAGGAAACATTAAACCAAGCTATGGAGAGCAGTGCCATGGAGAAGGAGGTCCTGTGGATTTGTGTCTCTGGGTCCCAACACCTGTCCCTCAAAACTGGCTCGCTCCTTGAGCTCTGGACCCATAGGATCCCATTTCCATATGGGATAAACCGTGGATCCCTGCATCCTTTGTCTCCAGCTTTGATTCTGAGCTCTTAGAACCCTGTGAATAAACCCAAAATTAAGTTTTTTTCCCTTTCTGGCTGTCCTGCTATTTTGACTGCACATTCACTGGAGACTGCCCCAAGTTACGTGTGCCATGTCTGCTCTTGGTGGGGGCTCCCCAAGTTATTAAATTACAAATAATTAATCATAGGGATAATTCTACTCCTCTCTACTGTCATGCCTGATGATACAGATTTAAAAGCCCTGGTGCTTAATTAGCAAACTGCCTCATTTTATAATATTTGATAATTTTTTTTAGATCTACCCCGATCTACTTGGAACACATCACAGAGAACATTGTTCTTTTCTTGTTCTGTCATTTATTGCAGAGCAGGAAACAAAACTGATTTCTTTTTTGCGCTAATTCGCTTCTTGGAACTGTCAAGAAGATGCATCACATTACAATTTTTACTTTTTCTGGCTAAAATAATTTCAAAAAATAGGCACTACAGGTGGTACTAAATGGTGTGAAAGTGGAGTTGTGGTAGGAGAATCACTGATCTGATCAATTCATCATTCCCAAAGACATCAGATTCCAGGGTTGTGACAGGTAAAAAGCCCAACCACATCTCCAGAAGTCAAAGCTCTGGGAACACCAGGAAATTAACCCAAGAAAATCACAAGTCCAAAGGCATTGGAAACGCAAAGCAGCTACGGGTGCAACCACCTCCTAATTCACCCTCTGAACAGCATTTCGAGCCAAACTTTTGGAAGTTTGGATCTCTTTCCACCTCTCCAGATGACAAGGAAACCCCGGGACAAGCTGCAGAGAGCAAGAAGCTGTGACGGGAGTAATTCCTGCCTCTACTTCAGCTTTTGACATCAACAAACAGAAAACTTATGATCGTGGAAAGCCTCCCCAGCAGATTCCCAAATCATGGACGCTGTGGGAACATCCGCCGGGGTCCCTGGACTTTTTTCCCAAGCTCCCTACAATGAAGAGGAGGTGGTGGAGCAAGCACAGGCTATTTCCTGACGCCGGTGGGGCAGGAGACCCCCGTCCCTCCCAAGCCGCAGTACCCGCCGGGGTTCTTGCTCAGGTACTGCTGGTGATATTCCTCGGCGTAATAAAACTCAGGAGCCTCCCGGATCTCCGTGGTGATGGGGCCGAAGCCTCCCTCCGTCAACACCTGTCAGGAAAAACCGTGGAAAGCCATTAGTGGTCTGCTGTGAATGACATTAGGATTCCTCGCTGCTGAAGGCGCCACAGGCGTCTCCCAGTGCTCGGACCACGTTCCCAGCCCATCCCTGAAAGCTTTTCATCCCTGCTCCCGCGGTGTTTTGCTCGGAGACACTGCGGGCACAGAGAGGGAGTGAACCGTCCCCTCTTAATGGCTCATTTGTTTAATCCGCCACGGCCACACTTCTATTCTCTCTATTAACCCAGGCAGTGATGTGGAGTGTGTTCCACTTTCCATCAATGAAAGGGGGAAACAAAGGGAGAGCACACTCGGATCTACCCTGGGAAGCTGCAGCGTCCAGGAACCTCCGCTGGAAAGTGCCTCGGCTTCAAAATCCACCCCCAGTGTCCTTGTCCAAGAAGAATTTCTGGGTGAAATCTCAACCCCAAGGATGCCCTTGGGAAATCAGAGCATTTGGACTTTTTTTTCCCACAGAGTCACTGCAAAATCTTTCTTCAAAGAGAAAAGTTCCATCTTTACCAGAAAGTTTTAAGTTTTAAGGCAAATTATGGCTCATTTCAGAAAGATTTGCCAATACGTGGACCAAGAGCAATAATCACTTGGCAGGAAGAGAAGACAGAATGTGGGTGGGGATTTTAAATTAGACTTTAATTGCTTTCTGATATCCCCTAACTGAATTTGAAACTCCTGAGAGGTTTCTGACAGAGGAAATTTCTTTTTAAGATGAATTGCTGTGACATTTTCCCCACTGCATTGTCCTTTCCTAAGGAAACTGGTAAACACCAACATTTTGGAGCCAATTCTCTTCTCAGTGGGGACATAACTTGTGCTCTGAAGTCCGTGCTAAAACCTAATAATCACTTTAATTAATGTCAGAGTCCTGTTGCAAAGTGTAGTTATAAATACTAGATGTAGATAGGATTGAAGGGTCAGCATTTAGGATTCCCAGAAAAATATTTGTTACCTCATCATACTATTAAATATATAAAATATAAAAAAAGGGAAATCATCACATGCAATCACAAAATTGTGAATCTGCCATCCGTCATCAAGTCCATCCTCTTTCATCACGATAGACTGAATGGTAGAAGCCTTGATCCCAAAAACATTGGTTATGGAAGATCTTTGGAGATGGAGATCCTCATTCCAGTATTTTCCATCCTGTTAGAGGGTGCCTCCTAAGCCTAGCCCAGTTAAACCCAGCACTTTCATTTAAACCCAGTATTGCAGGTTTACTCATCCTGGAAGTGGAAAGGAAATCATTCCCTTCCTCTTTCATCTCCTACATGGCTGGGGAGAGGCAAGGATGTCATGCAATGGAAATACTGGACTTAAACAACAGGAAATTATTTGGGACAAAAAGTCCTCAAATTTCCCACACGGGGGTTTCCCAGATCCTGCCCCAGCACAGCCAAGCCCTGCCCACAGCCTGGCAGCAGCTGCTGGGCTTTGGAGAGCATTACTCTGAATTATTCCCAAAATTTCACTGTCTAAAGGATACATTCTGCTGTGTTCAGTCTTCAGTCAGGAATAAAGGATAAGATGGATACAAAATCCGTGACTGACCAGTCTGGAGAGCCCCGAGTTCCCAACCCTGCACCGGAATTCTCCGCACAGCTTAGGAAGGTGTTGACTCATTAACTCCTTCTGGTCCCACACAAGGAATTGGGATCACAAGCCCCATTTCCCAGGAACCTGGCCTTATTTCCCCATGTAAAATCACCAGCTAGCTTCTTCCCATCTTTGGGACAGGCTTTGCCCCAAGTTAATCAGGTTATTCACCTGCCAGGCATGTAAGTAAAGAAGATAAAACATGTGAAGGTTTGCACCACAGCACATCAACAGCACCAAACTCAAAGAGGTGTCAACACCTTTTACAAAGCACTGTTTTACTTTACAACCTTCCCAGCACAGAGAAAACACTTTGGAATGATCTTCACTGCTGAAAGATGGCACAAACTCTGCCATCGTGGGCATTACTCATTCACCTGCCGCTGCACAGTCGAGATTGGCCTCTCCCCCTTCCCTGAGTCATGAGGATGCTGCTGGAGGGGGAGAGATTTTTCCACTGTGCAAAACAGTGTTTGTTACAGATTTTTAACCTGGGACTTTTCCATCATTGTCCACATTTTGTCAGTTAGGAAATCCATTCCGTTCGATGAGGCACCACAAGAGGGCATAAACATCATTTATCCCTTCCCAGACCATTAAAAAAAAAGCAGATAAAGCAGAACCCAAGATGAGTCCTTATACTGCACTTTGGTCCTCTTGTTAGGAGCAGTGGGAACCCCACCAGGCTCTGACACTTTGCCAAATCCCACCTTGGATGTTTGGATTTTAAAGGGAAAAATATTTTCCTCGCACTGACAGTGCTGATGTGAGGATAAAAACATCACTGGGAGAGATGGGGAAGTTCAGGATGTGCTGGCTCTGGCAGGTGTAAATCAGCCCACTCTGGATTGATTTCATGCCACTGAGGCTGATATAATTTGATGTTAATCCTGTTCTAGAAGAATTTTTAGTCCTCTCTGTCTCAAAATTCCTGAGCCATCCAATGGGACCTCTTTGCAATTAACCCTTGGGATTTTCAACTCAGTGCAAGAAATTTTTAAGGAATCATTGGATCCTTTTCCCCTCCAATATTCCACTGCAATTCAAAGAGAATTTATTCTTCAGAGGAGTTCTGTGGCTTTTGCCATAGGAGAGATCAAAGCCCTGAAAGATCATCGACTCCAGTTGTTAACCCAGAACTGCCAAGTCACTGCAACATCATCACAAGAGATCCTTTAACTGATTAAAAACCCAGCCCAAAATCCTGTCAGATTCCACCACAGAGGGGCCAAACCAAACCAGAACCCAAAATCTCAGCCAGCTGCAGAGGGGACACAGCTATCTTGGGATACTGGGAGAGGCACTGGAGCAGGAAAAAGGAATCACAGAATCATTAAGGTTGGAAAAGAGCTCCAGGATCATGGAGGGGTCAAAGTCTGCACTGGGAACCTCAGCACTACAAGTTTTTCAGCCAACCTGTACTTTCAGCATGTAAAAGATGTGTTTGATGATTTTCCTAATTCCTCACAGACTGTGAAAGTTTATTTCCTGTTGTTTGCTTTAAACTTCTGCCTGACCATTGATGACCAGAGCACACACTGATGACCAGTCATCACATCCTCCGTCACAAAAGACTGGATCTCAGAATCCCAAAGGGTNAGGCTGAACCCCAGTTCTCTCAGCCTTTCCTCACAGCAGAGGTGCTCCATCCCTCTGATCATCTTGGCGGCCTCCTAATACAATTCCTTCTCCCCTCTCTCCATAGAGATCCGGATTTTACCCTTTAATCCTGCCCATTCATGTCTTCAACCAGTCCCACAGCCTCTCACTCCCAGTTCATAACCCAGGGCAGCCTTCTCACCCTTTCCTGCATCTCTCCCAGCTCTCCTTCCCCGCTGCAGTCACCGGGGTGACTGGAATTCCACTGTGCTCAAGAGCCCCACAGATTTATTCAGCCCTGCACTTTCATTTCCTCTTTCATTCCCCATCTCCTTCCCAGCAATTCTTTGCATTCCACTTGCCTTCCTGACCTCTGCTGAGCACGGAGCAGATGTTTCCAAAGCACCATCTGCAATGACGCCAGAACCTCTTTCCCGGGCTAATTTAAACCCTCTCATTGTGCCTGCACTTGACTTTTATTGACATGGGATTTCAGCAGCTATTTTCTGTGGTATTGTCAGATTCTTCTGCAACTTTTGTGTAGCCGTGTCTACTTTGGCTCACCTGGAATAACTCCGAACCCTCAGCGGGTTTTGGTGCGTCACCATCGCCTGTCTCCCTTTTTTCAGCCCTTTTGTGAGGATATTGAACTGCACAGCTTCCCAAGACAGGTTAATCTCTCTCCACTGGAGAAACTGCGCAATTATTTGTGCCTTTTATTTCCTGCTTGTAACCAGTTCTTCACTCAGAAGAGCAACTTTCCTCTTATTCCACACCTGGCACCTCGTTAGGCACCCGCTCTCTTCAAAAAAACCTGTATTATGCGTACAAGACATGAGTCTCCTCATGCTAAAGTCATTATAAATTTGACAAAAAGGCTTTAAAATTGGTTTTGCTAAATGAAACCATTTAATTTTCCGAGCAGAGGCATTAGTAAAGCAGGGGAGTATTAATTGGCTTCAAGCATTTTGTGGCTTTTAATAAAAATGGGCATCATCCTGTGTTTGATTCAATATACACTTTATAAACCAACATCCATCCACTTTGTCCCATGTCCCAGTGAGTTGCACGAAGCTGCTGCATTTCTAAAAGCTCCTTGGAAAATCACTGATGTTGGAAACACCACAGAGCATCCTGACACATGTGACAGCTTCTGTACCATCACCCCTGACGTCAAACTCTAACAACAATCTCACCAAATAAAATCTGCTGGGCTCTCCCTTCATTGCAGTGTCTACTCAAAATTTCACACTAGCAGCAGCAATCCTGAATTTCTGCTCTTTTCCCAAAAGTTCTAAGAATTAAAGGAGCTGCACTATGGAGGAGAAGACCTGCAGGAATTAGTTTCATGAACTCTCTAGGATGGGAGGCTGTGGGCATCCTAGACATTTGATTCCTGTGAAATTTTTAACTGGAAAACAACTTAACTGACTTTGCCAGGTTTGTGGATTAGTTGCTGGTAGGTTTGGGAGCAGAAATTCATCCCTACAGGCTCGCTTGATCCAGGGGAACAAACTTTGGTCCAGAGGAATGAGAGATTACCAATGTTTTATTTTCTCCTTCATTTGTTTTCTCCTCCCTTTCCCTCTCCCTTCTGGCAGTTCAGCCCACTCTGGTGTGTCACCGATGATATATGATCTGAAATTGTTTCCTCTGTGCTGCCTTCAGTTGGCTGGAACAGCTCAGTTTGTCACGCTGGGGTCCAGTCTCCTCTATGTCACTTACTGATGTTGGCTTTTCCAAATTAATTGATGCCAGCAACCTCTACAAGCTCTGGAATGGGCTGAAATCCTGATTATCTGGTAAAATCTGCGTTCCCAGCCTGTAGGTGACCTGCTTTTGGAAATCATGTGTTTATGACAGAAAGAAGGACCCTGCCAAGAGAAATGTGGGAGCAGTGGCTGGTGAGTGCTGAATTCCAGCCCCAGCTACCACATGGACTGGGACCAGATATCCCCATTCCCCTATTTCCAGCTGCCTCTGCCCAGTGGATTCCATGGTATTGATGCATTTGATAGGTGGTGCTGGAATTGATCAGCAAATGCTTTTCACAGGTCTGTGGAGTGCTGCATAATTATCACTAATGCTCACACAGGGTTTGGAGAGCTGTGTAATTCCTGAGTATTATTAATATCCTTGCAGGGAAGCTGTCTGGTCTCAGAACTCTCTTTGCAGAGTGCCTCTGGCAAATCGGGCAAGATCAAGACCAGGAATAATGGAATCATGGGGGTATAAATTCTTCATCTTTCACAGAATGGGCACATGGATTTAAGGGCAGAAATGGTGAAA